>CM069443.1:667457-794960 GCA_035610835.1 Ophiura sarsii
TGTATAGTAATCCCGTAAAATCGAAATATGTTCAGGACCAATGCTTTTGATACACGACCAAAATATGACGTGACATGAACCATAACACATTCTAACAAACATGACATACACGTTAAAGTTAAACGATCGCACACGGATCACAATTTCTTGTATTTAATAAAAAAAAACAATGTTTTATAACGGACACTGCCCCGAGAAAGATATACAAAAATCAATACTATTAAAGATTTTAAAAGCCATATGACATCTATAATGGGTGTCAACAACTTGTAGTATGAATACATAGCTAATATTATTGATGCGATGACTTAGTTATTCAATATATATAATGCCGTTTTCATTTGCCGCTATAATCAAATATAAAAGATAACAACATTCATTGATCCAGTCTCACCTCAGAAAATATGAAATCAATTTGATGAACAGAGAAACCAATCAGTCTTATATTTGACAAATGCCATCAATGATAACAGTAAAGGATTATGCGTGTGTGGTACGACAACCACCATTTAATATTAATAAATGTATAGCTTGATAGTTGACCGTTTCTTCTAATTTATAAATAAGATTTCAAGGAAAGCGGATCCTGAGAAGTAAAGTCAACATGCTTAGATGATGTTTGCGCATCACATGCTCGATTTTAGAAAATTGTACATTGTATGAACATAATAATTCAGCTAATCTGACATGCTTGACTGACAAAGTTGTTTTACTATCAAAATTGAAATAGACCTGCCATAATTCTTGATGTGTATAGGCTGTCCCAAAATGAATAGTAGGCCTACCCATCGATGCCCAAAGTTCAATAATTTTTGTCATCATAAAAATCGATGGGATTAGGTCCGTTATTTTTACATAATCTTTGTCATACTGTACTTCTTCATTAGAATTTTAGATCATGAATATCGGATTTATCAAACTCAAGATACACTCCATTATGTAATACATGGTGATTCGACCTTTTTGACGAAGTGCTAAAAATGTGTGTGCTATTACAGCTTGTTTGAAAGAAACTTGTATATTCCCATAATCTCTTGTCTACTCAATACTCTTGTGTGTCTTTCTGTTGTATATAACTGTTATTAGTTATGGGTGTTCAAATCATTAATACGTCCTCTCCTTAATTCAATTTAACAGGTAAAAGAAGTTTGTCACACTTGAGTGACCACATGCATTGTTTTATTTGACAGGTGTTTAGGGACTTCTTAATGAAGTGGTATTTGTGTGAATCACCAGTGTCTTAGATTTCATTTTCACATTGGAGAATGGATTTCGTGAGGTTAAACACTAAGGGACTATATCACTTTTACCAAGTTTGTAGGAAATTGCATCCCCAATATGAAAAAGAAGTCTAAGCGGTAAGCCACCCATGACCACGTCTTTACCTTAAATCTCCCTCAAGTTTAGCCTCAAAACTAGCTCATTATAGAAACAAAGCTTTGGGGACGCTCATGCGTGACGATTTATTTTTACTCTTCAAATTGAATCAAAATGAAGAAGTATTGATGTTTTGAACAACAATATGATACAACAGCAGTTTAAAAACGAAAGGAACCAAAGATATTATCAGACAAGGGATTAAGACAATGTATTAGTTTTTTCTTTCAAACAAGCTGTTTAAAAACACATTTTTTTGCACTTTGTCAAAAAGGTGAAATCACCATGTCTTACACAATGGAGTGTTACTTTATTAAAATAAGATTCGATATTCATTATCTAAAATTCTAATAAAAGGGTACAGTATAGCATATAATGATAGAAAAAACGGATCGAATTTCATTGATTTTGATGATTAAAACATTTATTGAACGTTGGGCATCGATGGATACTAATCATTCTGGGACAGCCTGTATCGACCTTTCATGTCGCTTCTAAACAGTCCAGGAATATTAATTATTATGGATGATGTTGTTTAGAATCCATAAAACCTCTGACATATCATTCATAGGCCATGCCTTTTTACTCGCGTTACATCGCCGATCCAAAGTGTTATCTCAACCTACAGAAACACGGCGCTCTTATTTCAAATTTACACCATGGATTGCAATCATTTTTATTCATTTTGTACAATCACAAAATCGCATTTGTGGAAAGCGATAAAATTGTGCAATCGATTTTCAATTATACGAGTCGAAAAACGAGTTCAACCGATTTGACGGAGCACGAGCGTCCTGCTGTTATACAGTTAGTCAACGTGGTTAAGTTGTACTAACTGGAATTAATGTTTGTTTAAAAAAGCACGTATTCACGTATTCTTCCGCTCATAATATGACAACAAGAATTTCTGAAATTGATCCTTGCTATCAAAAGTTATGCCTGTACACTGTAAAAAGAAGCGTTTATATTTCTGATAACACTTAATAAACACTTCAACACGTTTATTTTTATGTTTTACGTGTAAAGGTATAGGAGGCATTGCATACGATAAACGTTTGCATAAACACTACAACACGTTTATAGAGGTAATTTTGTAATATTTATTAACACACCAACATGTTTATATCAGCAATAAGAAACATGTTGGGGTGTTAATAATTATACAACAAATAAACGATAAACTTGTCCGCGTAACCGGCCAAAAAAATCGTATGGTCAAAATCGCAAATCTACCGACGGAGGGTCGTTTTTACCGACGGGGTTATTTCAGGGGGGTGGACCCCCTGGACCCCCCCCCCCCCCCCCCCCCCCACCTGGGTACGCCACTGTTGCTCCTCACTTCCCGAAATGAGTTAATTTATTACACAGGCATAGCTCTTGATAGCATGTATCAACTTCAGTGATTCCTTTTTTAAAATGAGCGGAGGTATAGGCTCTTGAATGCTCGCGCTCCATTGGTTTGTCATAAACTGCGCCAATAAAGTTTCTAAACACTTACAAATGGTCCGATTTATCGGAACCTGAAATAGTATGCAAAAAAATAATTAACTAATTCGATTCACAGTTATCTTCTGCGCATTTTGACACCTCTTTTGTTGCGCTACGATATTGTTTGGCGGATTTATGGGCACTTGAGTGGCTTAAGGTCGAATTAAAAAGTTGCAAAAGCTCCTATTCACCCCCAATTCCAGAATGGAACTCACACAAGCATCACACACAGACAAAATAAAGACAAAATAACCAGTTTTATTAATTAAAAATTATTGATTTATGCCTCCGATCTCTGATCCTTTTGTTTTTTATTGACAATTAATGCTAATGTTCATCGCAATCGATTTATCCAACACGCGATAAACAAATAATTTAAAAGGCGGGCAAAAAATAATGCTGATCTTATTCGTCACAATACAACGCTCTTGCTTGAATAGGGGCTTTTGCAACTTTTGAATTTGACCTTAAGGGGGGACTTAAGGAAGTTTTTGATTTGATTTTTTGAATTTTGTGAGTGCTGTAATTATTGAACTATTAATCAAATGTATATAAAAGTATACATTTTTGGAAAGGAAATGGATCAGAGAATCCAAATTTGGCGTCAATTTTGACCAAAAAAGTAGATTTTTTGAAAAAATCACAAAATTCACTTTTTTGACCCAATTTTTTTTGAACAAAGCTAACAAAAAATAATTTTGAGTAAAAAATGTCCAAATCACTTTATAATGATATTAAGACACTAATGAAGGGACGAATTTTTTTTTTAATACCTAATCTAATATTTTTGAAAATTTTGACCAAAAAGTGCCAAAAAACGTGAAAATATGGATTTTTATTTTTTTTTTGCACTTTTTTGTCAAAATGTCAAAAAATATTGGATTAGATTATAAAAAAAAAAAATCGTCCCTCCAGTAGTGTCTTAACATCATCATCAAGTGATTTGGGCATTTTTAACTCAAAATTATGTTTGTTAGCTTTGTTAAAAAAAATTGGGTCAAAAAAGTGATTTTTTGTGATTTTCTCAAAAAATCAACATTTTTGGTCAAAAATGATGCCAAATTTGGATTCTCTGATCCATTTCCTTTTCAAAAATGTATACTTTTATATACATTTGAGTCATGGTTCAATAATTACAGCACTAACAAAATTCAACAAAAAACTTCCTTAAGTCCCCCCTTAAGCCACTCAAGTTCCCATAAATCCGCCAAACAACATCGTAGCGCAACAAAAGAGGTGTCAAAATGCGCAGAAGATAACTGTGAATCGATTTTTTGTTTTGTTTTTGCATACTATTTGAGGATCCGATAAATCTGACCATTTGTAAGTGTTTAGATACTTTATTGGTGCAGTTTATTTTGTTGGTCTACAATACCACCTTCTATGAAATAATCTGTCTAATTAAAAATATATTCATTACCATACAACTTCTTTTTGACTCACACTGTAGGCCTATGGTTATGCAACTTTAGAGTTCTAGTCTCAATTTTATACCATGAATATGCGTTCTGAATAGGCTCTCAACAATCATGACAATGTATTTTAGGGGAAAACCACTATAAATCACTTTAGGATCGTTAAGGTATAGGCCTAATGGCCAAACAAAACCAACCACTTAATATACGGGATATGATGAGTTGTTGTCCAAACTATAAATAGTAATAGGCCTATGTAACTGCTTCAAATGTTCAAGGATTACATAAATGATCATATTATTGATCTCAGTCTATTGTTTTAATTACCTGATTACAAGGTAAACCAAGCGCCAGTTACATTAAGACCAAGGGCCTCCATAACCATTGATATTAGTAATCACTAATAATTTATGTCATTGTTTAGTAAATGTATACCCATGATCCCCCGATATTTTGTCAATGTCTCCAATTAGGTTAATAAAAAACCCCGTTGTGCACTAATTACTTGTCGTATACTTCATATCACATCAGGATCGTAGACCATAAACTTTAACCCCAAAACAGCAACAAAAAACAACTTAATCTTGAAACCAAACATACATGGTAGCATCAGTACAACAGCTTCAAAGTCTATTGACAACATTTGAAGAATTCAATCGAATGTTCACTTTTAAATTATTATTTTGCTGAGAATGACAATAGATAGTTGGACTGTATTTTCGTTCAACTTTTTGCTATTTTTGAGTCATATACTATTCGCATTAGAAATTGCTGAAAATATGGATTGAATTGAATTGAATTGAATTGAAATGAATTGAATTGAATTGAATTGAATTGAATTGAATTGAATTGAATTGAATTGAATTGAATTGAATTGAATTGAATTGAATTGAATTGAATTGAATTGAGTTGAGTTGAGTTGAGTTGAGTAAATTCGTGAAACAACGGAAAAGTATACAGTTTGCTTTATCGTTAATATTGTTTTCACCATATATTTTGTTTGAATAATCTTGACATTAAATTGTAGGCTTCTGTGGCAAATAAGCCTCAGGTACAAACATAAAAACTGTCAATATTTATAGTTGATAATTAACTATTTACTTTTGAACAATACCCCGTATTTATTTGAACGTTGCAAGGGCATGATAACCATTAATCATTGTAACTAATAGGGGTGCGTTGTAGCCTCACACGGATTCAATTGTTAAAACTATTAATATCTTTATGTCGGCATTGTTACATGTTACTGTATCACCAACACACATTTCATTAATGATTTTAACTTTTCACCATTAGCTATAATGCACAATGACCCATAACATGCATAACTCCAAACTAGCTTTCCCCATTTCTAAGCTTAAACTTGCACCCACACCTTAAACCATCTGTGCCCAAATCAACCCCAAGAAAAAATAAAATTGATAAGGGGTTTTGATATAAATATGAAATGTTAAAATAAACGATAGGCTATATCCTGGTTTCCTTCTACGAACAGTGAATTGCAGGGCATCTAAAACACATTAAACACGACTATACAAAGAGTTACATACCCGTTTTCCCTACAGCAGCCTGTCCTAAGACCACCACTCTGAATTGTTTCCCAGCACCTAACGACGTATTCCGGGAAGTACTAAGTCTTCTGGAAGAAGACATCCGTTGTAAGGTACCTCGAGGAGACGGATACGATCCCGACGATGATACCGACGACGATGCCGACGATGATGGCATCGATGACGACGACGACATTGTCTTTATGACTAGTGTCAGCTATGTTTTGGCAGCCGATATGCTCCACTGGTATGTAACGTATATATTTCTAGTATGTTTTGATAACCGATATATAACGCTGGTATATGACCGTAGTTTCTAGGAGATGTTGTTTCTTCTGTTACTTGGCACTACTTAACCATAAAGCAATGCATTAACTAACAATGTTAACACAACACACCTTGATAGCTACTGTTTACTGATTGCTGTGAGCGATGCCCGGGGAGGAGCGATGCCCGTGTAATTTATAAAGTGATATAAACCAATGCCATTGGCTGATTCCTGCATACATCCATCTATATTTACCATTTACATTAAAACAATTCGTCAACTGTTGTTCGCCGAACTGTATGCTGGTATTGTCTGTCAAACTATCATCTGGCAATTAATTTCACAGAAATCGGCATTGTCCTGATCACCGTAAGATAATAAAGTCTTATCGATTCCTGCTATCATCATATGTGTGATAGGCTTGTTTAAACGACAGTCTATACTCTCTCGGTTGTGTCTACAAAATAAATAGTGCCGTGAGAAACAGTAGCAATGAATTATTGAATTATCCGTGATACCGGTTAGAATAGATAGAAGACATGCAGTCTGATGCGTTAAGATACAGTAATAACCATAAACAGTAGTAGCCAATGTAGCGCAAGACCAGCGAATTATATCGAAGTAGAATCCGTTTGCAGAAATTAGCAATGTATAAATAAGATTGGAATAATCCAAGGTATAAGTTATTCGACTTGCAAGATTTAATGGTCAGCCTGAAGTGTCACTCATTGACAGACCATTGTTGGTAGAGTATGGGTTATCGTAGTGCATCCAGGGGAAGTAAAATGATATATTATCCGAATAAACGCATTATTGTCACATACTTTCGTTGGATATACATCAGATTTTACAAAATATATGATGCGGTGAATTTCATTAGATCCTCTTATGTTATTTTATTTTACAAACTCGTCTTGCAACTCTGATTTGATACCGTAGGATTGGGCTCAACGTATTGTAATAATATTGACACGCCTGGTTAGGTAAATAACATAGAGACCTCTGACTTGTATTAATTCAATTCAATAATCACGATAATTGTATGGGTGTCATTGGAGAATAGTTACGGTACATAAACCACCAGATTGCATTATAAAAACTCAAAAGTATTGTACCTGGGTACTATTTAAGTTGTCACTCGATATTAGGTGAGGGCTTCTGATATCAATGCTAACGGCTATATACAGGTGCAAACATTGCCATTTGAGTGACGGTTAAAAAAAGTAACTGTCACTGCTCCACTATTATACTTATGCTGAATAAATGGGTTGGTAAAGGTTGCAGAATTAAAATTGCTCTAAAACTTTCCAATAGGTATCTGATTATTATGAGAATTATGACTTTATGAGCGTGTGATATGCAAACCAAACGGTTAGAAGTTTATATGTTGAGTTTAGATGCAGCACTTCCTCCGTTAAGGCGACGACATGTTCTACGTGCCCGCCCGACCTACCCATATATTTTTTAAATTTTCAACGACAACAAACATTTTCTCTTGAAGAACTTTGATTATTTTTATAGTTTAAAATTGTGTTTAAAAACCCCGCCAAAACCAAAAGGCCCGACCGACTGACCCTACACATGAGAGGTCCGTTTGCCAGTTGCGTAATTGTTACAGTTTCAATACTGTACAATATTCGTGGAATCAGCATATACAATATATTAGTATTTACGCTTAAAGGTCATCTGTTTTGAAATTTGCCGAAAACCACCCTTTCCGGACCTCTTTTTTCAAAACCCATCTCATTCATGTAATTACAAAATTCAAGGTGACTCATTCATGTCATTAAACAAAAATGTAAGAATTTATTAAGGAATGATACTTCAAAACAATTATTGGTCACAGCTGATCGAACAAATCATGAAGAATCGTCAAAATATTTACAAATATATAAATTCGCGAACGATAAAACGATATAGCCTATGTAAGTTACTGAAATTATTGAAACATGCTGCACAAGTCGCGTACAACATTTTAGAAACAAAATTCACCCAAGGTATAAACTGTTTTTCGTTTGTGTATGTGTATTTTAAATGGAATGTATGTTTACAAATACCTTTTGCGTTGACCTTACCTCTTTCCTGTCGAAGGTTTCGTCATACAGCGTGTCCCAGATGACCTGCAACTACGCGTACGGAGGCGATTTTTATCACTTATGCAAATCATGTGTTTACCATTGCTTAGGAAGGCTTTGAATCGCTATCATTTTACCTATTAATTATGACCAATATTGCTACATTGGTTTTCCAGTTACGCGTGATCTACAAAAGGTATCTCTGAAACCAATTTAACCGATTTGACAGCTGTTGGCGTTGCTGTAGTTGCTGCAGCTGCTGTGCAGCCCGTTTAACCACTGATATCGCATGGCTCACGGCAGTAGCGTAGCGAGTGGGGGGGCGGGTGGGGCGAACTGCCCCCCCGGAGGTGAAAAAATTGGCAAAATGGGGACGAAAAGGGCAGAAAATCATGTTAAATCAGCCGTTTTTTGACCTAGTTTCTTTGAAATAGGGACCGTTATGGGGATATATGGGGATCTTGCCCCCTCGGAGTGGCTGGGCTGGCTACGCGGCTGGCTCACGGCTGCAGTATCATTCCGTTCGTCACTTTATATGATTTATTAACATGACGTTTACAAGATATTTACAGTGACCAATCGGGTCAACAAGATATCCCTTAATATGGACGGGGGGGGGGGGGGGGGGGGGGGGGGCCGGGCTTCCAACTTCCGAAAGACTTTGGCTCCATTATGAGGTCACAAGTACCAAAGTCTATACGTGTGCCAGATAGCGGGTCACCGCTGACGAAAATTAAAGTGGTTTACTGAAAGTTCCAAAAGTACCGTACGTCTTATATATTGAGATTAAAACATCTATATGATCAATATTTATGTTCAGTGTTGTTCCGAATTGTCCAAAAAGAAAATATTCTTATTCAATTGAAGGCAAGTTTCAATTAAAATATTAATTAAAAATAGAATAAATAGACAAATAAGACGAGATAATTAAACATGAACGAGAATGAGGTTCTCATTTGGGAAGCATTAGGAGATAGCATAGACATAATGGCATGAGGATGGTTCTAACGATAGAACTATCAACGTTTCGGGTGTACATAACACTGTTAAAATACCAGTATTATTATTCCTTTTAAAATCTTATTACTATCATCATCCATGTCATCGACCCTGGATGGAAGTATTTGATCGGACTCTACACTTTGCAAACCCCGCACAGTGCAGATTCGACGGTTTTAATAAAGTCAAAAGGATTAGGTATAATAGATCAAATTTTGAGAGAATAAGCAAGTTTTGAATTCAATAACTGGTCCTTTTGAATATCTGTATTCATTTTGGACGAGGACTTTTTTATGACGGGTAATCCCTTCCAAGTTATGTGTAACTTATTAGTATTCTAATAGCTTCTAATAGGATAGAGTCTAAACCTTTGACTATCTTTGCGAAACATATCGATATTTAATTGACTGTATTTAGCCTTTGGTTTAGGCTAATATACCTGTCGCCAATACATGATTTAACTCAAAATCCGTGATTTAAATGAACAGACATTTTGGTGTTAACCTAACTTGCAATATACATCAAGACAATGCATCTTTGAATGATAGATATTAATACTTTATTATATCCTGATGCTCACTTACTTCCTGGTAAAGACCTCACACACGCTGACAAGTTTTCATCTTAACCCAACATCCTGTGTGTGCTTTTCTGAATTAAAGGGACACAAAGTAGTGTTGATTTGTTTCTTTTTAAAATTAATTTACTTAAAAATTCAAGATGAGCATTAATAATTACCATTATTGTTGTTTCTACTCACAAAAACACAGCAAACCTTGATTAAAACAATACCATCGCTATTAATTGAACCTTTTCTTTAAAACGCCCTCTATGTAAATATGGTGCGCGTTATTTATCACACGTGCTGCAGGGGGACACTGTCTGACGTAAAATAATAATGAATCAAATAATAAAGGTCTAAATTTTATTGTCATCGCAGCCAACTGGCTGAATTGTAACAACATTATCATCATCATCATCATCATCTTCCTATACTGTGCAGAAACCTCTGTAACAGAGTATACTCGCACATGTGTTGAGGTGCATTCAGGTTTGGAGTAGACATAAAACTCCACAGGTATAAAAATAGTATATATACAAGTTAAAAAATATTGTTGTGGGGCGATGACTAGGTGAAAGACTGGACGTCGCAGACCCGGGTCTTGAAGACGTCTAGTGATGGAGAGTCCACGACTTGCTGGGGTAGTAGATTCCACAGACGGATGGTGTCAGGAAAATACGAGCCTTTCATCAAGTTGGTGCGGGTGGTAGGAATGGTGAATTTCTTGTTGTGGCCTCTTGTCATTCTGTTGACTGGGGCGAGTTGATCATCAGGGATGTCTATGAGCTTGTTGGTAATACGGTACATCATGGTAACTTTGGCGACTGCTCTTCGATGTTGGAGAGAGTTCCATCCTAAGTCATTGAGCATGTTGGTGACGCTAGTATTTTCACGTGAGTAATTGTTCATGACAAACCGTGCTGCACTACGCTGGGTGGTTTCAACTTTGGCGATGCCTTTCTTGGTAGATGGAGACCATACACAACTGGCATACTCTGTGATTGGACGCACAAATGTGTTGTAACATCGGGTTTTGACTTCACGTGGGCAGGTGCCAAGGTTGCGACGGAGGAAGCCAATGGCTCTCTTACCTTTCTTGGTGATGTTATCTATGTGTTTGTCCCAGCATAGGTTGTTGGTTAGTTCAACTCCCAGGTATTTGGCTGATGAAACCACTTCAAGTGGGTGGCTTTCACTGGATTCCGACGCTTGGTGATGTTGAGTACTTGGCATTTCTCAGGATGGAATTCCATGAGCCACTGACTTTCCCATTTCTGAAGTGCGTCTAGATCCTGTTGGAGTTTGATAGCGTCGTCTGTGTTCTTGATCACACGATATACCACGCTGTCATCCGCAAATAGTCTGACATGGGTGTCGGCAGAAATGCAGTCTGGCAGGTCATTAATGTAAGCCAGGAATAGAAGTGGGCCTAGTACTGTACCCTGGGGCACTCCAGATGAAACGGGAGATTTCTCTGATGATTCGCCATCTAGAACAACTTTCTGGACTCGACCTTGAAGGAAGTTCCCAATCCAGGTTAGGAGGCTACCATGGATGCCGTAGTGTTCGAGTTTGTGAAGGAGACGAAGGTGAGGGACCTTGTCGAATGCTTTGGAGAAGTCGAGCAGTATAAGGTCCGTCTGTAAGCCATCATCCAGGTTATGAGCTATGTCGTCAACAGTGATGATCAGTTGGGATTCACAGGAACGAGCCTTACGGAAACCATGTTGGAAGTCAGTCAAGATCTTACAGAAATCAAAGTGACGCATCACGGAGCTGTGGATGATATGCTCGAGAAATTTGGAGCAGATGACAGTCAATGAGATAGGCCTGTAGTTGGAGGGTTTGTTCCTGTCCCCCTTCTTGAAGATACAAATCAAATACATTAATAAACAATGCAACGTCCAGGCAGCAGCTAAATCAGCGCCAAGTTGCGACATAAACCAACATGAACAAACATACATAACCCCTAGTAACCCCCAATATACTGATCGCGGCTAGATCAGCATTTTTGAATCGACGTTTTGTTGTACAAAGAGGGCTGATTTTTCTTAATCCTTATATTATAGGTGTAATTTCATACATGTAATACAATTGTAAACATATACCAATCCCAGTTTTTATCATAATTAAGGGCGCAGCCTCCAACACGTCTCTTACGTGTCCCTTTAAACTTAGCAGGGGAGAAAAACGGGTCAAATTTGAGGGGAAAATCAGTCTCCGCACGCGCCGCGGATCAAACCCGGGCCACGTGCATGCAAGTCTGATGCTCTACCGACTGAGGTCCACAGGTGATGTTCAAAAAACTTCAGTTTTTTTAACAAATCATGTAAGTTGAACCACGCGCGCGCAGCGTGGCACGAGATTGATGGAGCCGCCGCGCGGTACAATATTGCAGCACTTAGGGTTTTGTAAGGTCCAGGAAGGTTAGGGTTATGATTGCAGGCACCTACAGTATAGCATATAAATTATAATGAACCATGTATTGTGCGGTATTCATGCACTCTTAGTCTTAATAGTTTTGAACCAATTAGAAAGCGGGAAACAAAACTACGCGGCTTGCAATGAAGATGTCAAGTTATTGCAGGTCTTGTTTTGAATCGTTGCTCAGGGAGCACGGGTTCGCCGATTTTTAATGCGGGGTTTAGAAAACTTGTTAACATGATTATAATCGTTATTAATACACAACTGTACATACATATCTGATTATATTCACTGATTGCATAAATAAATTGTTCTGAAGACATTTTGTTTCTTGATAATTGCACTGAAAGGTCATTCACATTTGCCATAGGTTCACAAATTAGGCCTATACGGTCTGAGTTACGGTCTTCTGCTTCTTAAGGTTTTTATAAGACATAAAATAAAATGTTAGCTTTCTTGCCATTTGAAATAAAAATCAGTTAGTTGTTTGCTGATTGTTATTTATTTTTAATGAAGAAACCTTCCTTCGACATGGCCACCATTTTGCTGAAGACATGTGTCACATCCCTTAGAGAGGAATTATTTTCAAGACGCCCCCGTTTGACTTGTTTTGGTTTGCTCATTTAAATGCCGATTCAATTATTTAAAAAAAGTTTGTGATTCTAACAAGATTCGAACCTGCAACCTTAGTATTAATACACAACGCTCTTAACGATTGAGGTAAAAAACGAGGTAATTGCCAGAGAAGCGCAAGATTATAATCTATAGCTATAGTAGGCCTAATGTTCTGAAACATTGATAAAATGCTATTACTAATGTCTCTGTATTAGACGTTTTAGTGAGCCGATTTGAATGATCTATATACCAAATTGTTCCGAAATCGGTGAAGTTTAACGCTTCGTATAACAAATATAATAAAAACAGTACAAAAATCACCAGAAAAATTAAACGGCTCCTGTTTTTCTTCTAATGAGCCATTCTCAACGAAAACGTTTAGCCTTTAAGTTCAGTATTTTCTCTATACAATGTGTGAATGATCCGAGCTCTACGAATAGTGAATTCTCTCATTTAAACGGCTAAGAAAATCATCTAATTTCAGTTTTCGGCCCTTAAATCTGTTATTATATGAGCAAATCCAATGAAATTTTGCGTGCTTTTCGGGATTGTCTACAGCTATTATCACACCAAAGAAGAATAAATTCGCTGTCCAAACTCCTTGACACTAACGCTTGTGCTAAAGCCTTGTTTTACTAATAGGCCTACTTGCTTCAGGCTCAGCCACACCCCGGCAAAAATGACGGTTTGATTAGTCGGGCCTCCGATGCGTAAACAATGCGTATGAACAAGCCCTCAAACCAATTTTACTGTGTGTAAATCCCATTGGAATGGCGAACATCGCGGTCAGTTTATAAAACTTGCCACAGTTTGCTTATTTTTCAGTCGATTACTTTCATTTTATAGGAGGATAAACTAGTTTAACAACGCTTTATAAAAACAACAAATGAATTAGGTCAACATACATGACATATAATGCTCGTGTTTGTTTCTCGAAACATTCGACAAAATGAGTTCACTGAACAAAATCATATTAACCTCATGAAAATGTATGTTAGATTTTCTCAATCAAACGTGGGCGTCGAGTAATTCATAACAACAACAGTTTGACCGGTACGCGAATCTTATTTGGCATCTGTACACGCAAGTGGTCAACATTACGCGCAGTTCCGCGTACTGCGTGTTGTGCCAAACTGGCTAAGTTTGTTGATTGTTAAAACACTGTCATGGATATCCCTGATAAAATTATTATGAAACTAACATGTTCTTCAAAATTATTTGGGGCAGAGAGGAAGCAGTCAAACGTAACACAGTGATTGCAGATTACTATAAAGGTGGTATAAACATGTTTCACACCAAACTATCATGGATTAAGAAACTTAAAAACTCAGATATTGCATGTTGGAAAAATATCCCATTGTACTTTATAAACAAGTTGGGTATTAGTATGAATATTTTAAATTGTCTGTACATTTAAGCAGCTTAACAGCATGTGTCATATCCGCCGAGTGCACCAATGACGAGTAGCTGAAGAATAGCGCTACCTCGCTAGTAGCGGAGGCGTAACCCAAAATTTGGAGAGCACCAAATCGGGGTAAGCTACTAGGCTAGTAGCTAGCTGGCGGGTAATTTACGCTAAATGTTATACCTGACCGGACCCAAGAATAAGTTGGGGCATAACGTTTTATGCCACAAGTCAGTCGATTCTAGCAGTAGCGTAAATTTGTTGTAAACATTGGAAAGGATGATTCGCTGATGCGGAAGGACCAATTGCGCTTGCATGCACAGGAGGTGTATATTTGAAGTGGAATGGGACCCCTACATAAGCTGAAAGATTTTTTATTTTTGAAACTCCATTCATGCAATTTGGTGACTACTTTTAGTCAACATTTAGATCAACTCCTTTTGCCCATTCAAACACTAATCGCATCGACTTTGGGTTATATTTTGACCAAAATGTACTAATTGTCCAAAGATTTTAAATAATGACTAAATAAATAAATAAATAAACGTATTATTGTTTTTATTAATTAAGACTGATAAAGCCAAAGTTTCAACATTATTGTGAGTGGAAGGGTAGAAGAACAACACAAATTATAGCATCGTGCCGTGCGTGGGATCGCCGGTGGGTTCTGCGGTTCACAAGCGAAGGACAAGGTATCCGCGCCACGGAAGCATTCGTGTTAAGAGATGTGTTATATTTGTATATACATGTATCATTAACCTACTTGTTTCCATTGGGTGCTTGGGTTTGTCATTAAAATTTTGTAGTGCAATGCGCTTCCCATTGATTGGGAATTAACACAGACTCCTGGTGACAATGCCACGACTCCTGACAACAACGGAGGAGATGTTTATTTTAATTCAGTCCCTATTGATACTTGTACAAACAAAGGTCTTAGGAAAGCCATGATTCACAATTTGTATTTTGTAAATATTAATGTTATTATATAAATATATTGTGTATCATAGAATAAAGAATTAATAAATAACAAATAAATAAAAACAACTGGCTAAGTGTACCAATCACTGACATTTAACGATCGGCCGAAGTTGTTTCGTTGGCAAGTACGTTTTACTTCACGGGCTGTTCGATCAAATCACGGGGAGATGTTAATATAATTATGATGAAAAAAGAAAATATTTTTGTGATGGTTGTTTAAAGCAAATTACGTTGGATTTTTCGTCAAAAACATATTCATTGTATTACGTTTATGAATGAGGAAAATGATTTAGATTACCGTAGTAGTTGCTATATAGGGTTTTGCTTAAATTCAAAACATCTAACTTTACTTCTGAAGTGAGAAGTGAGATGTTCACAGTATGAATGAGGAAAATGATTTAGATTACCGTAGTAGTTGCTATATAGGGTTTTGCTTAAATTCAAAACATCTAACTTTACTTCTGAAGTGAGAAGTGAGATGTTCACAGTACCCTTTAATCAACTGATACGTCGTTATTAACCTTTACTAGGCTACAGTTCATGTCTGTTTTCTCGTCTTGTATAATCTAATTCTTATTTCAAACACACGTGGTTAACGGAAGTGTTGAAACAGACCAATGATGGTACAAACGACCGCATTTTTCTAATAGCAGATCTTGTTTAACTAAACGGCTTCTAAAAACACATTGCATTTCCGAAGAAAAAGGCCCATATTAACACAACCCGTGACCTGTAGCACGCAAAAGCGAGACCCAACCATTTTGCCAACACCCACACGAGATTGCTGTTCAAACAAACTTATGCATGCAGCAGTCCCGTTGATCAAAATCATCTTAATCCTGCTTAAAACAAGGTAAGACTTTTCTTGCTGCTCCATTTCATGATGTCTGTAATTTAGTCCTTACCCTACATGGAGTTGTGTTTATTCTGTATAAGCTTACTGAAGCTTACTGTCATGTTAACGGGTGGGAAACACAAAATTAATTATTATGCTGTTGTGATACTAATCAATCGGTGTCGAAAAACCTCGGTCATTCAAATACAGTGACACTGTCAGAAAGCGTATTGATTCCAACAAAACAGAAGCTTCTAATATACATAATTCAAAAGTTACAAACAACAAAAAAGCTTTAATATTATACTATTATAGTTTTTTTCATGGAACAGCAAGACAATATTTACCTTTTCAATCAGGATTAAGATGATTCCTGGGACTGCCATAATCCATACGTTTATAGGTTTAATACGTTTTACATCAACGCATACTATATAATCATGTGAACGGGTTAATACAGTAGCGTGCGCAAAGGGGTGGGGGGGGGGGCGTCAGTCGGGGGAAATTACTGTCAGTCGGGGCCCGGGGGGAACTACTGCCAGTCGGGGGCTGGGCCGTCGCTAGATGGTTTGTGTGTGGGGTGGGTGTGTAATCCAAATAGTCGGCAAATGTGTACATATATAGTCGACAAATTTATGTAGTAGTCGGCAATATAAAAGAAAATGTTATAGAGAAAACTGATGAAAACTCTCAGGATTGGCCATTAGATGTTGACTGCTGTTTTTTGGACTGTGGAAATTTTGTACTGTGCGATTTTTTTTGACCGTGCGAAATGTGTTGACCTCACATGTGTTTAAAAATTTGATGTTTATCACAATTTTCTTGTTAAACTATAGTGTTTATTGAGATGAAATAAAGGGCTTTTTGCATTTATGAAGTGTTATCACCTCATCAACACGTCGTTCTGTTTGTATTAATTAACGTTGTCACATGTTAATATCGCATGCTTTCAAATGCCATGGCGTTATATAGAACTAAACGCTAGAGTTTCCAAATAAGCATGACGTGTTAACATATGAACGTCATGTGTTTAAATAATAAACATTAAACATTAAAGAATAAATGATATGATCAGATTATGACGCATGTGAAACTGACTGCATTTGCCAGTGTAATGACCAGATATCGATATAAGGGGCGCTATATTTTAATTTCTTAAAGGCATGCTCCCATTCTTGTTTGCTAGCCACCTTCAGTTATCTTGGGAATTTTACAAGGTTATAATTTCTCCATGTTAATTCTGTACTGTCTGTCACCAAGTGAACAGATATATGACCAGTTCGTTTGTGGTGAACTGCTAAAGTGATAGGCCAGCTTTAAAATGACACATATGATCATATGAAGCATTATAAACTGACTGTATTCGTCAGTTTTATGGGAGACCAGGTTTTAATATCCCATACATTCCCTCCCTAAAAATATAATATAAACCATGGTCTGCCATTGAACATTGTAAACAGTTAGCCCTGAGCAATAAAATATCTAACAAAACGGGATAAAACTGAGGGAATATAACGCAAATCCCAAGTTATCAGTGGAAGGACGAATAACTTATGTTCTCGAATGACATGAGGTTCTATTGATCAAAATACCAAATAACGGTAGGAATTTTAACGACAACATTAATGTTTCAAATATGCGAAAGAGATAATCTATATTATACAAAATAATGGAAATAATAGTGGTTTACCCACATAAAGGAGTGTAATTACGCCTATACTTAATATCAGTGCTATAAAGGTTTAACATTATATAGACGAAAGTGTCGAAATTTCACGCTCTGTTGCGTATCCCTTGCCGGAGAGCCATTGAAGGTTACTATGAGCTTGAAAGACGTTTTATTGAATTGGAGGTATGGAGATTCTTGAAAATTGAATACCATCCGTATCATATTGAGAAACTAACGCACACCTTTTTTTTAAATTGGTCAAATTTATATTATAATGATAGAGGAAAAAACAAGTCTTAACAGACTTATAAAGTTCAAGGCTATATCTGGACTCTCGTTCAATAAAGATAAAAGAGGCAATGTGGATCGGATTAAATAGCCTTAAAAAGATACGTATGGTAAATTGAAATCGGAAAGTACATGTATACAAAAAAAAGGGATCAAGCCTTGGGTATTACTTTCAATGGTAAAGGGTTCAACAAAAGAAAGTATACCACTTTGTTTATGTCATTTTGAGTAACATTCAATTTTTTTTGACCAAACAGGCTAGATAGGCATTTAGATGAATCTTTTAGGCATACTTTGATACCAAATGTGCCCCCTAACAACAAAGATAAACCATGATTAGCACCATTTAAAGAAAAATATCCCATTTTCAAAAGTCGCATTTCCAATACACAGCACGAGAAGAAAGGACCAATTGGGGTCTCTCGGGGTGTGTGTATTAGCCAGGATTTACGGGGCTATCGATCGCACAGTGCAAAATGCGTTGGGTCTTACGACATTGTGTGTGTTAACAATTGGTCCTTTTTCTCGTGCTGTGTATTAGAAATGCGACTTTTGAAAATGGTGTATTTTTCTTTAAATGGTGCTAATCATGGTTTATCTTTGTTGTAGGGGGCAAATTTGGTATCAAAGTATGACTAAAAGATTCATCTAACTGCCTATCTAGCCTGTTTGGTCAAACAAAAATTGAATGTTACTCAAAATGACATAAACAAAGTGGTATACTTTCTTTTGTTGAACCCTTTATGACAAGTAGGCTAAGCAATAGATGCGTAGAAACAGCGTTATTTTGGTTAGGGTTACCTCTCAATTATAATGCAGTGTGAGTGGATTAATTTGTAATTCATCAGAAATACGCGGCATTGATTGGAAGCTTCGATTTTCTTGCTGCCTTATATCAGGCCCTAATGGATGGCAATTCCAACATCAGGCGAAAACGCGTGTTTTCAGCGTTCTGATGCATCCACTTCAAAGCACCGCACTTCAAAGTGCCTGTTTGGCGCAGTCTATACCCGCGCTCGAAAGCATCGTACCGCGAAGAAATGAAGTCTGGATTCGTTTATTTAAAAGATCGGTAAGATTTTTGTCACTTTACATGAAAAAATAATTTTGAAATGTGATATCATCATGATATGCATTAGAAAGAGAATAAAAGATGGACATTTTGTTTTGGTTGCCGGTATCCACTACGATTCAAATATGGACAAACCCATCCATTGTCACACAATAGTCCGGCAACCAAAACAATAGGTCCATCTTTTATTCTCTAATTAACATGTGAAAGAGAGATACAGACTGCAAAGAAACGAATAGTGGTAAGAAGTGAGAGGAAAGCTAAGAGGATTGACATTTTGCATGATAAAGAGATATGTATATGAACTGGCAAGAAAGTTAACAGGCAATTAAGAAAATCTTAAACAGACTACTTCAAGTGGATCCACAAAAGATGATGTTATGCTTAGATGCCAATGCTTAACTGAACTAGGTAAATTAATTGGAGGTCAAGAGAGCAGGCTTAATTATAAAGCTATTATGAAATGGTATAAAAAGGGAATGTTTATGGGATGGATAAAAGACCTAAAGAAAAAAGACCACTGGCTGCCAACCAGAACATATGCGCTGAACCGATTCAGTGACACCTTGTATATATGCGAGGGTGACGAAGTTGACCGATTTCTTGTCTGTCATGTCTGTGACAGTCGTCTTTTTGTTGACTTTGGGTCTCACTTTTGGATTGGACATTTGTTTTTTGACTTTGTCAAAAGACCACTCCGGGTAGCCACACGTTTTAAGTGCCGATTTGATAGTCTCTTCTTCAACTAGTTTATCCGCTGCTTCCGTCACAACTTTTTCATTCCGGTCTAACAATGTTCTTATGACGCCGAGTTTGTGATAGAGAGGGTGAGCTGAGTCAAAGTTCAAGTACTGATTTGTGTGGGTTGGTTTCCGGTATATCAATAACTTTACGCTGCCGTCCGGTTTTTTGACAATGAGGGTGTCTAAGAATGGAATTTTACCGTCTTGTTCACATTCATAGGTAAATTTGAGGCTGCCAGTGTCGTCAACATTATTGAGGTGCTCTGTCAATTGTTCTTCTGTGCCGCGGGTGACGATCTCGAGAATATCATCAACGTACCGTTTAAAGAACCGAGGTTTGCATTCTAAAGGAGCAGTGGCAATAGCTTGTTGTTCGAGATGCTCCATGACAATGTTAGCAATAATAGGTGACACCGGGCTCCCCATCGCTGTACCGAATTTCTGGTTGTAAATTTGGCCGCGGAAAGTCATGTATGTGGTGGTGAGTATGAACTCTAGTAAGTTCATAATATCGTCAACCGAGAGTTTGGTGCGATCTTTGAGTGTGGGATCAGCATTGAGACGACTGCGTACGATGACCAAGGCTTTTGGAATAGGTATATTCGTAAACAGAGAGATCACGTCATGAGATAGGAGATTCTCGTCAACATCAATTATTATCTCAGAGACTGCTTCCGCAAGGTGTTGCGAGTTTTTGACATGCTGTGCCGTGTTACCAACAAGTGGGGCAAGGATATCAGACAAAGATCGTGAAGTCGCGTAACCGATGGAACCTGTGTAATCCACAATGGGGCGGAGGGTACATTAGGTTTGTGGATTTTGGGTGTCGCGTAAACCCGAGGCACATTCTCAGTGGTGGGGTAGAGGTATTTATATTGTACCTCAGTGATTTGTTCCTCTTTCTTAAGTTTAGAGAGGATACCCACTAGCTTCCGTTTGTGTTTAGGGGTCGGATCTTTGTCGAGTTTTTCGTAGGTTTTCTCATCATCGAGAAGGGCTTGTAGTTTGGTTTCATATTCATCTTTGTCCAGAACTACTGTGGCTTTGCCCTTATCTGCACCAATGACAAGGATGTCCTTGTTCTTGGCGAGATTCTTTAAAGCATCGCGTTGCTTCCGATTTATGTTGGATTTGGGTAATTGCGCTGATTTTAGAGCCCCGACAACTTTAGCTCTGATGGAATCGCGTTCAGCTGTAGGGACATTCCAACATGCCTTTTCCGTGGCGACAATAAATTCATCAACCGGGATGGTGGTGGCGGTAGGGCAGAAATTTAACCCTAATCAAAAATCATAGCCAGAGACGAGACCAGAAACACTAGATGGATTCGCGAATCTATCTGGATTAGGAGGAGAGGCGGCAACAACCAACACAAGCACCTTATGAACGGCGACGAGGGGGCTTACCAACTCAGTCACCTTTACGACCCTCTGATCCAGAGTACGTCATCATCAGCATCTGATGACGTCATCATCAAAAAACAGACTAGAAACACTAGCTCTGGATCAAACACAATCCACTGAGGAAGACAACAGACAAGTTGTTGAAACCCGTATGGAAAAATAGTAAGTTTCCATTCTGGAATTTTTCTACGAAAAATTCATAATAATACGGAGAAGCAATTTGCTCAGTAAATTTATGTCTCAGATTTTTCGTACCGATTATTGATTTTGGATTAGCCCACATCAAAGGGCCTGGTTCTTGCGTAAGGTGTAATACTGTACAGGGCGGACTATGGCTCCTACTATGCAAATATGCATACGATACGAGACTACAAACCAAACCGTTAATGATATTTATACTCGAGTTGATTTTGCAACCCCAACGGATTTGAGGTGAAATTATTTTGTTTCAACTTCCGATATTTTGTTTTCTTTCTTTAGGATCATATAATTAAATCCATATTTACATTACATTTGAACCAATGAGAGTTCAACATTAACGACCTACCAATTCCTCCATTATCTGTCTCTCAACGAGATTAATTCCGCCATCACCCTCCAAAAATGGAAAAATACAGTTGATATTGCTTCACAAACTATAGAGGGCGGTATCTTAAAGTTGCTTAAAAACAGATGATCAGATCTGCATATTCATATTGTAAATGTGTGTGTTAATTTCATTGAAATGATTGAATCTTAAATGGATTGATCATTACTCCCATAGATGAATGGGTTTGTGGCATATTGAAAACTTTAAGATAACTTACGGGTGGTATCGGTTTGAGTAGCGATATTTGGGTATAATAGTTTATGAGGACCCTGGTACTCTAGTCGTTATTCTTATATGTAAGGGTTTATCACCAGAGTGTGAGTGTGGTGTAGCCGCTTTGGAAATACCCGCCCCTTTAATCGAGAGTACATACAAATATTATATAAAAGGGCAAAATTGTCACGATAAAAATCCGTTCGCTGTAAATAAATGGATCAATGGTTAAATAATAAAACGATCACACATTCGATCTCTGTGACGTGCGTATGTTGCCCACGTCACTTGCACGACAAACACGGGTTCGATCCACGTGTATTCCTTAATATTCTTTGATTTTGTATTTGATTTTCATCGATTGTGGATTAGTGTAACATCATTTTTATGTCAATTGTTTATAAAATATAAATGTCCATGCGCTTATAATGTTATTTATTTTTCTATTTATTTATCTATCACTTAGGCCTATCTCTTGATTGCTTTATTTGACTATTCTATCTATAATGTTAGTATATTTTTGCTTGGATAAATAATTGATTTGACTTACTTGAGTGTTCAGCTAATCCAAGCAAATGGTTTGATTAAAGTCACGTATTTCATCGAAATAACTATGTCTGCGTACAACTTGCAATATATTTAGCATCGCATAGTTGCAGCAGCATAACGTTATGCTCCAACTTACTCTTGGTTCTGGGCTCTAAGGCCAAAACAAAAAGTTGACTTGCCCTTTCAGGGTCAAAGTCAGGGTCGGACGGTCGGATGTTTTAAAAAAAAAATTGTTGTTGAAAATGTTTGAAAATTTACTGCACAAAAAACACGTTTTAAAGATTTTTTTTTTTTTTTTTTTTTAACAAGCAGATACTACTCAAAAACACGTTTTCATCTTTCTTTATTGTTATGTGCTTCTTTCAACAACAAAAAAAAAAAAAAAAATCAATCTTTTTTCTTCTTTCTTTTTTTGAAAAAAATAAAAATAAATAACGACCCTAGATTTCCGAAAATTCGGGTCGGTCGGTAGGTGAGGGGTAAACTTAATTGTTGTCCTGATCTAGTTCTGGTTAATCAGAGGGTGTGTTTTTCCTAAGAAATCAGTCACCTTTATTATTTGTAGTCTGTTAGATAACTGATATTTAGAACGGTTATAATTGACCTATATATATACGTTTTGTCTTCTAGAATTGGCCAAATGGTCGAATAGCATTTTAGGCAATATTTTGCTCCTTTTCATCCGTTTCCGTCACACTAAATAGAAGGACCAACAACTCTAAATGGATAAATGTAAGGCTTGTCACTGGGCTGGTGGTCAGGAGGATTCTATTCTATACATCTAAACTCGTGCCTCTGTTTAGGATCGGTTTCTGTGTCCTTATTTCGATAGCCTCTCGGATTTTTTGTTCCGAAATTAATCATTTCTGGCGATAACTTGGATGTTATCAGTTGTGAGAAGAGTGGTTTTGAGGTTCCAGTGTTCTTTGATCAGTTCGTGGTAAATTATCACCGAAGATGTGCGTTACTCTGATACGCCTTTGATGTGAGGTAGCTGACTGATCTGTGTTGTTGGTGCATTTGGGTTTTTTTGGCTTGAGTTTTTTTTGTCCTTGTAGTCCATGTAATATAGGTAAATGGGGAAAATTATAATGTGTGGTGATTTTAAGGCTACATTAAACCAGGCGGTATACTTCCTGACAAATATCCCTTAACCAGGGTAGAAGAATTGTTTGCTAAGATATCAGGTGGTAGACCTACTTTGTTTACAACATTTGACATTAGCCACGCATATCAGCAGTTGGAGTTCGATGACGAATCAAGTAAACTATTAGCTGGGGAGCGCGCATGGTTTTTCGGTCCCGGTCTGCTGGCACAGGTAGTCATATACCAAAATGTTCCTTGATGTCTGTAGTATACAACCTAGGTGGACATCCTTGCCAACTTGGATGTTAAGTTGACCTTTGACCTCGATTTAGGGTCAAAGGTCAAATTTTTCCTTGAATGAGAAAGTTCCTTTGAAATTGGCACGTCGTACAACAAAATTGGGTAAAAATACCTAATTTATCATACAAATTGAAAAGAAGGTATGGCATAAACATTTAAAATCAATCTTAGACATCAAAAGTAAACAATTTAAAAATATTATTAAAAAAAACCCAACTTTTGTGCTTTTTGGGTGCATTTTTTTAATTTTTAATATTTCATTAATTTTTAAACAACCTTAATGGTGTTTTTTAGTTAATCTGTAATCTTATATTACTTTTTGCATCTCTGCTTTTTTTTCTAAAAAAATAATTTTAAAGATTGAATGGGAGGATCATTGGTCAAGGCATCGTTAAAAAGTTATTGAGGGGGCACACCACTAAATACGTCCCCCATTGAAATACACGCGTTTCGGCCCTTTTTCAAGACCGTATTTTTACCCCACGTAACAATGATGGAAGTTTTTATTTCGCATGAATGTATTAGATATGTGTTGAATTTTATTTTAAACTTGATTTTTCTTGACCCATCTAGATGAAATTTTTCGCTACGGGCACCTAAACAGCGCCCTCACCATTTTAAACCGATATTTTCGCTTCCTCACCGGTTCCGGCAACGATATCCTTCCGCAGCCAAGGCTCCCGTGCGTATTCGATTCCGACGATTTTTGACCACATTAGCAATGCTGAGGTTCTATTCTATCTTTTTCATAAAAAATAAGCAACATTTACTTCTATTTGCTTCCCCTGGGACGATGATCAAATTGATATAGGTACTATTTATCCGAACCATACACCAAACGCGTAAGGATTTAGTGTAGTGCCCCCTTAGAAGCAAAACTTTTTTTGAGTTTTCATTCTTTTTTCTACATATTTCGAAAGAACAAGTATTTCTAAGATAAACTGCCAAAGCATACCTCTGTGCGATCTGTGGTTCTCAAATAAGAGCATTTTTCTGACAAATGATGATGTCCCAAATGTCCATAAATTGTGTATAAAAGCAAGAAATCACCCAGTCCGGCACCATCTGGTCTGGCACCATCTGGACTGACATCGATTTTGGCGAACTATAGTGTATGCATTATCAATTGTTTCGTGAATAATGTAATACAAACTAACTTAACATTTAATAAACATTTGATTATAATATTACATACAGACAAAGTCCGACACAAATTCACTATTCTCTAGTTTCCAGTAATGGTAGCTCTAAGAAGAGCTGTTTGGGTTTAAAAGGGACTGTTTGAGAGATATTTCATGTGATCTTTCAATTCATGTGGTGATACATGGAGGTGAACACCCGCTGTAATTCTTCAAACCGTGGCATGTGATTCTCCTCTTGTTGTCTGTCAAAGATTCTAACACCAAGTGGTCGCCTTCTGCGCACGTCCGCTCGACACACTCTATGGGAAACTTCCCCGGCATGGCGTTTCTCACCATGCATGTCAGGTCAGGTCTGCGGGTCAGGTCAGGTCTGCGGTTCTGTAAGATGTACACGGCTCTTAAGCATGGTGATTACCTCCCTGTGTCCAGGATACCGCAGCTGACACCGGTGGTAACCATCCTTGTTCCTACAATTTGTTTACACCCAATACGAACCAACTTCAATTTCTAAAACATTTCTGGTTAGGTATGCTGTAGTTTTGACAGGATCTTCTGCTCATCCGTCAGGCTATCACCGCTAACCATAGGCGCCTCCATTGTTATACATAGAGTACAATGCCCCTTTTGATGATTCGTCAAAAGATTAGTGGCCAAGGCCAGCATGATTGTGTTTAGATTTGATTTAAAATATTGTATTGTACCTTTATCCTAATGGTAGTAATCTTAAGAAACTTATTGACAAATAAAACTGCGAAAATAGAGTGAAAATGAGAGTTTTTCAAGTAAAAGGTACCATGTAATAGGCCAAAAACAACACCTCTTCGAAGGGGGCACACCACTAAATACGTCCCCCATTGAAATACACGCGTTTCGGCGCTTTTTCAAGACCGTATTTTTACCCTACGTACAATGATGGAAGTTTTTATTTCGCATGAATTTATTAGATATGTGTTGAATTTTATTTTAAACTTGATTTTTCTTGACCCATCTAGATGAAATTTTTCGCTACGGGCACCTAAACAGCGCCCTCACCATTTTAAACCGATATTTTCGCTTCCTCATCGGTTCCGGCAACGATATCCTTCCGCAGCCTAGGCTCCCGTGCGTATTCGATTCCGACGATTTTTGACCACATTAGCAATGCTGAGGTTCTATTCTATCTTTTTCATAAAAAATAAGCAACATTTACTTCTATTTGCTTCCCCTGGGACGATGATCAAATTGATATAGGTACTATTTCTCCGAACCATACACCAAACGCGTAAGGATTTTAAACACAAGGTAGTTTCTAAAAAGACTAAAGAAAGTCTAGAACAAATTTTGAAACAATTTTGGTTTACAATTTGTTTTTTACTGGGTCATCCCAGTTTTAAGTTCGTCTTACGAGCTCTGAGTCATGGCTCAAGAAAAGTCTCAAGAAAAGTCTCAAACAGTGTTGCCAACCGAGATGTTCTAAACCGCGGCCCAAGTGTGCTCTAAGCCGCGGCCCACGACAATAAGTAGCCCAATTACATTACGAACCTGTGTACTAAGGTCGTTATATCATGTGTTACGGTTGATCGAGGTAGAACCTTGTTTTTGAAGGTCGAGACAATGTCAAAGCCGTTAATCACTAGTTTGATGCGTTGAGTATTTGTCTTAATGCATGTCTCAAGTATCTTATCTCCCTATGCAAATGTCGACGCTCATGTGTGACGCTCGGTCGAAGGGAACTTTGGACTCTTAAGACGGTGCCATCACCTAACGGATATCCTAATCCTTTGTGTAAACTAATACATATTTTGATCTCCTCTGTGTGACACGTCGCCGTTACGCGTTGCGGTCAGTTGAAGATGAATTTTGGCTTCTATTTTCGAGATCATCGACCTTGAAACTTACGAATTTGCATATCCATGATCACTGGGAATGGCCGCGGGAGGGCAGTCAGGTTTAATGTTGTAATCATCCGTGTGAATGAAAACGCGGATGGTTAACTCTCATGAAAACAGTGCAAAATGAACTTTTTCATGTCTATTTTTTTATATATCGTGTTTTTACTACCAATTTTGCGCTCATATACCCCAAATTAGCGACATTTCCATGTCCGCGGCATAAAAGTAAATGTTGCCTTTATTAATTACAATACGAAAAGTACAACACTTTCTACAAAACGTGTCCTAAATTGTAGGGAACATATAGCGATATTCCATAGTTAGGAAAAAAATGCAAATTTTTTACGATGTTAACCGGTTTCAATTTAATATATTCTGTCTGAGATATTGATGTTTATTACGTTACCTGCGATATATAGAATATCAAAGTTGTTCAAAATTACCATTTAAACATTTAAATGTTCATATTCTGAATCTAAAAGAACATTTGTGTTTGAAAATAATATTTTCGAAATTCTTTAGCAGCATGTCTGACCTTGAGAAAAAATCAAAATGCTGCAAAGCATGCGACCTTGTTAAGGATGTTTATTACGTTATTCAGATTTCTCCCGAACTATGTATCAAAACACAATTTTTTGTTAAAAAACCTATTTGATACATATACATAGACTTTAGGGTTACTTGGAGCACTCGCTAGCTCTTTCCAGATCGTCTACATGGTACTATGTGTACAAAAAACGTTTACTGCGTTATCGTTTATTACGTTATCGAATAAATCGACAAAGAGACAGCCACACTCTACGACTGTATTAAGCAAAGACATGTGGCAGGCCTTTTCGCAGGCATACATGGGGAATACTCGTTGAAAGTACAGTGCGAAAAAACATGACGAAAGGTAAGAACTCCTTATTTTTATCTTGTAAGTAATATGAAAATTAAGCTGAATGAAAGTTGAAGTCATATAGATCTCTTAAGAACATTGAAAATGGACCTATGATATCAGAATGGGGTTTATAATGGGGAAAATGCAGTAGGTATCGCTAACGTCTACAACGATTGCTTTGTATATATGTTATAAGCTAGCATTAGGCACTGTTGCTGTCGCCAATAACGTAATAAACATGATAACGTAACGGAATGCAATTGACCAGGGTGATGCTACTATTCAACCCCGCCACGAGCCTAAGGAAGCATATCTATTGTCTATTCTCATGTCAATGTTGGCGTATCATACATTGTATCCAATGTTATGATTTTAATATGTGGACTATTCAATGTCAGGACTGAAACCACCTTATAATGGATAACGTAATAAACTGTTCATCATTTGATAAATATAATTGCACCCTGTTCACAGTGATTCAACATTTATTATGTGTTTATGAAAGTCCATATCACAGTGTCGATCTGTAAGAGCGGCAAGAAGTCGACTTCAAAATGCAATTGACCAGGGTGATGCTACTATTCAACCCCGCCACGAGCCTAAGGAAGCATATCTCTCAGAAGAGGGACACTTGCTAGAAGATCTCACAAATTCAGCATGCATCCCATTCCAACAAACACACAGTAGCTTGGAGAGTCATCAATGAAATTACAGGGAGGAAAGTGAGAAAACCAGCAATGTTAGCAGGCCCACCAGCTGAGAGGATCACAACCTGGCTGCACCACTTTCAAAACCTTCTTGGAAAACCCCCAACTGTTCCAGACTCCGTCTTTGACATTACAAAAGTGGAAGGCACTCTCCCAATCATTGTAAATGAATTCTCCTTAGACGAAGTCGAGTCTGCTCTCAATCAAGCTAAACCAGGAGGGGCCATTGGACTGGACAACATTCCACTTGAGCTTTGGAAGTCAAAGCATTTCCGATCTCACCTTCTGGAAATCTGCAACAGAGCATTGATTCACCATGAAATCCCTAGCCAGTGGTTAGTGAGTGCCATAATTCCTATCCCCAAAAAGGGAGACCTCTCTCAACCAACCAGCTACCGAGGGATTAGCCTCTCCTGTATTGGGGCTATGGTCTACAACCGTATGTTACTGAACCGAATACGCCCATTTGTGGACCCTCTTCTTCGATGGAATCAATGGCTTTAGAGAGAAACGATCCACAAACTCCCAGAATAATTGAAGGAATGAAAGAAGGAAACCTCCCACTAGCTGCCGTGTTCATAGACTTCTCTAAGGCTTTTGACTCAGTACACCGCGATCGCATGTTTGACATCCTCAGTGCCTATGGTATCCCTGGAACCATTGTCAAGGCAATAAAGTTAATGTATGACAACTCTTCGGCTATTGTCACATCACCCGATGGGGGAGACGGAACCTTTTAAGATTTTAGCTGGCGTTCTTCAAGATGACACTTTGGCACCCTTCATCTTCATCATAATTCTTGATTACGTAATGCGCTGTGCCCTGACAGATATCCATGACGAAACAGGTATACTGCTGGAAATTAGGAGGAGTAGACGCTATCCTGAAATTCGTCTTCACGATCTCGATTTCGCAGATGATATAGCTCTCCTAGCAACATTAATCAGTAACGCGGAATTACTGTTACAGAGTGTTGAGGCAGCATCAAATGCAGTTGGCCTGCATTTAAATGAAGGAAAAACAAAAAGCCTCCTTATAAATATTGCCACCTCAGCCAGTGTAAAGACCATCAAAGGAGTAGAGCTGAAAAATGTCTCCAATTTCAAATACTTGGGAGCCTACGTTCTAGACACTTCACAGGAATTCAAATGCAGGAAAGCACAAGCATGGGTTGCCTGCAATAAACTGCAGAAGATCTGGAAATCTGATCTCGAAAGAACGACAAAAATCAGATTCTTCAAAGCCTGCGTAGAAAGCATTTTGTTGTACGGCTCCGAAACATGGACTATCAGCAGGAACATTTAAGACAGAATCAATGGATGTTATACTCAACTGTTACGTAGAATATTTGACATCAGTTGGAGGGATCACATCCCAAACAGCGTGGTATATGGCGATATCCCCCCCTATAACATCAATAATCAGGCAGCGCCGTTTATGTTTCGTTGGCCACTGCATGCGAACAACCAACCAGCCTATCTCCCGTCTAATTTTCTGGACCCCTCCTGGTGGGAAAGCTAACAGAGGCAGAAGACACCTTCAGTATCCTGATACCGTCAAGAATGATATGGGTTTAGATCCTCCAGAGATCCGCCAACTCATGAATGACAGGAAAGTCTGGGCCCAGTACGTTGCGATTGCTTCCTCCGTTTCGTCCACGGACGACCAATGATGATGATGATGATGAATGTTAACTTAGAGTACATATATACATACTGTCTCACATACTGACACAATCTCATTTGTTTGCATGCTTCAATGATGCATAGTTCTATGGCTATTGGATAACGTAATAAACCAATTCGTATAATTGTGTAAATAAATACGGTATACCTAGCTGAAACAGCTGCAATATTTGTCATCAACTTTGTTTTGTTTTTATTATCATTATTATACAGGAATATGGGCGACACAGTGCAAAAAACAATGGCGATACCGGCAGAACCAAATGCAATAGTGGAGACAAAAAAGGTCATCAGAGTACAGTCTTATTACAAATCTACTACCATCATTTAAAATAAAACAAATCAATATCTTACTAATTATAGAATAGAATCACTAGTACCTTTAGAGTAGAGTTGACTCCTAAAGTATTTAGTGGGGGTCCGCCCAAAACAACATGATCTATCGAGGCTAAAAGATACTATGCATTATCAATAAGCGGCATGGATACACAGTGAAATAAATGTAATCATAGGCATATGTTGATGATATGCGGTATTTAAACAGAAGGGGTAAGGGTAGGACCGGTTTCGAATCTCAGTTATGGTATTGGAGATTCTCATCAGCTACGCCGTTTAATGGCAATAGGGGGGGAGGGGGGAGCAATAATTTTAAGATGATTCATGGTATAGTTTTTGGCATAATTCTGTAATGCGTCGTTCTTAAAAGATCACGCAAGTTGACAAAATTACTCCATTTTTATGTTATTAAATCATGTCTTTATTCCGTACAAGTTAATAATGTTTGATTTTTAGATCTTAGTGAGGCTGTTGTGTATGCTTTTGGTATAGCTACAAGCGTATCACTGATATCTAGATAGGTGTAATCATGGTATTCACATTTGTACATGGTAGAGATGATAGGTTTAAACAGAATCAAATCAAAAATTAAAATAAACAATTACTTTGTTAATTAGTAATTAATTATTGAGATATTAAATTGGGTTCCCGTGCCGGGATAAACAATTTCATTCCCACGCCAAGTCAAATAAGCATTGAAGTACTTCAAAATCGAAATCATTGAAATCGGCATTTGGATAAACAGGTTCAAGTGGACCGGATTTGGGCGTCGGCGGATAGTGCATTGTTGATGAGTTGTCATGGATCGAAGGTGCGGCATCTTTCATCTTTTGTGTGTGTTCAGATGGCGGGAGCCTTGATCTCACGATTTGGTCAGATATATTCTGTGCACGTTTGAACGCAAGTAATGGTGGTCTAGGGAATAGTTTATTTAATATTCCGCTGTTTTCAATTTTGTCCCAATGCTTCATAAATGCATGTTTCAAATCTTGATTTCGGGTGTGAGGCGTATATGTCGTTATGAATACTAAAGGAATCGTTTTTGAATTCCCTTTTTGTGTTTCATTTGTTTGTTGAAGATTCACATATTTAGCCCGGTTATTATGGCTAATTTGTTTGGTGATTTCATTGACTTGATCTTTTTCATAACCTCTTTCAACTAGTTTAGTAGTGAAGAAGTCGATCTTATCATTGAATTCGTTTTCAGATGTACACGCTCTGAGATATCGTATTGATTCACCATTGATCATGGCTTTAAAAACAGAGGGGCAATGAGCACTATCGGGTAACAGCCATTGATGCGTGTCTGTTTTTTTGGTATTAACCCTGTGGTCTAATTTGCCCGTGGAATTAAATCGTTCGCCTTTGTAAATTTGTAGATCAAGAAAGGTGACAATATTGTCAGAGGTTTCAAATGTGAATTTCAGTGTTGGATGTACAGTATTCATTTTAGACATAAGGCCTTCAAGTTCAGATCTAGGGCCGTTGTAGAACATCAAAATATCGTCACGGTATCGGCGATAGAATATGATGTTTTTGTCAGTAAGAATGAACTCAGTTTCTAATACATGCATGACCAAATCCGAGATTTCTGGCGAGCAGATGTTACCCTGACTCGCGCCGTATGTTTGTGTGTAGAATTGACCATCAAATTCAAAACAGTTTCTTTTCAGAATTAGTTCGAGAATTCTACGCACAAGGTGTGACGGTGGTTTCGGTATTTGGTATTTCATGTTTGATTTTTCCAATCTATCAATGACAATTTCAATGCATTCATCCTGTGGTATATTGGTATACAGGCTTGTCACATCACTGGTAACTAATATTATAGCTAGTGGTAGTGACAGCTCTGATAGTAGGTTGATAAGTTCAGGTGAATCTTTTAAATATGTGTCTTGAGCTTGCACTATCGGTAGCAGAAAATAATCTATATATTCAGATAACATTCTAGTAGCAGCATTACATCCGCTTATAATCGGACGGCCTGCAAAAGCCGTGGTATCAGGCTTTGCTTTGTGGGCTTTTACTAGTAGATAGAGACATGGTATTTTGATGTCCTTGTTACAAGATAATAGATATTCGCGTGCATGTTTGTCGATATATTTCAATGTGAATAACTCTTCAACAATTTCATCCGCCATTAGGCTGGTTTCATGTGTCATATCATGGTCAATTTTCTCGTAGTGAAATGCCGATAGTTGGCGTTCAGCTTCAGCAACATATTGAGCTCGAGAGACCACGGCACATGCCTTGCCTTTGTCTATTGGTTTGATAACCAATGATTTGTTGTTGTTGAGTTTATTCAGTGCAATTTGTTCTGCTTTAGATAGATTAGATTTTGGTTTTAACTGTGGTATTTTTGATAGTTCATACTTGGTTTCATCTAGATATTCTTCTAGAATGGTGTGGCCGGATGATCGTGGAACCCATGGTGATGGTAGTTTAAATAACTTGTACTTTGAGTGCTTATTTCGCATAATATATGCGATTCTCATTCTTCTTGCCAGAACATTAAAGTCTTTAAGAAGTTGAGTTCGACTGGGTTGTTTTGGTGTGGGGATGAATTTAAACCCTTTGCTTAAAGCAATTATTTCAATATCAGATAAATTTTGCTCGGTATAATTGTATATAAAACGACGACATATCTCAGCTTTGGCTCTGATGTTGGCTTTGGCTTTTAATATGTGGTTGTTGGAGTCTGATTTTTTGACATTTACTCTATGGTGGCGTTTTTGATTACGACTTTTGTTACGACTTTTATTACATCGGGACCGCTTACTTGGCATATTGTTATCTTTATTGCTCGGTGGCATGACTAAAATATTGTTTATTTAGTGTAGATGATTAACTTAATGTTTTATTTTTATTTTTACTATAATAATACACAATAAACAACAAATGTCAATATCTCTTTTTGGATAGTTAGGGTGGCTCTGAAAAGAGCCGTTGGTTTTTATGCGGTAAGCAATTTAGTGATGTGGTGCCCTTCTAACTGCCCACACTTTGCGTCGGGAATTGGTATTGGCCCGGCGATTGAATGCGGCTAGCTTGATGCTGAAGAGCTTGTTGGTTTTCTGTCGTTCTACTTCGTCGATAATCAAGTTGATGTTGTCTACTGCCTCGTCGACGGTGCTGTCTATCTTCTTGGTGAGTTCTTCGATGTGAGATTGGTATTCGGTAGCCAGTTGCCTTGCCAGTCGCGTTGCGTACTCCTTAGCCTTGGTTTGATAATTTGATACGAAGCTTGAACTATAAGTAACACCGTGGGGAGCGGTTGGCGGATCCTCAGCCACGCGGATAAAACGCGGCGGGACACCGGTGTTAATCGCCTCTGCCAACGACTTGTGGGAGCGGGATAAATGCTCTCTAAGTGTTAACAAGGGACGTGCTCTTTTTAGATATGTTGTTACTAGCTCAAAGCTATCGTTGCTAATACGAAGGCTACCGGTAGTACGCTCGGCTTTGGTTGTTGGTACTGGTACAGGTGCAGACTGCTCGTCGCCGGAAGAAGCGTCACTCTTGATGGTGGATAGATGCGGTGCCGGGATGTTAGAAGCTGAGGTAGACGGGCCGCTGCTTTCTTCTTTCTTTTCTTCTTTTTCTTCAGACTTGCCCTTTTTTGGTATTTTATTATAAGGCTGGAATGAATTAGGTCTTTTCGACATATTTGGTATTGAGTAGGTTTTGCTGTTGACGGTATGTGTCTTAGGAAGCAAGTGAACTTTACTGGCGATTGTTGCCGTTTATATGTCGTTATTGCGGCGTGCGTGAGAGCACACGAAGAAAAGGCGCCGTCTCATTGGTCGAGCGGGTTTTGTGCAGAAGAGAGCGTCCTCTAGTGCCAGAGTTTGTCTTATTGATTGAGTTGGACGTGCATAGCAGTGTTGTGTGTGTGTTGTTGTCACAGTTGAGTACATGTATATTTGCTTTATGCAACACATGATAATCAAAAATGGGCACAACATGGTACATTGTTTTAGTACTGGTATTGGGTTGCTTTATGCAGGTAGAATAACTCACTTAAACATGTAGACTCATGATATTGAATTGTTATACAATATGTTTTACTAGTCAGTATAGTAACGGGTATCTGTTAAATATGGATATTATTACACTGTTATTGGTGTGCCGGGTAAGGGTTGAATTATAATTGATAATGCAGTATCGGTTATAAGTATATGTTGACAACATAATGTTGTATTATACTTGATGGACGGTTAGACATGGAGAAGTTGCCCTCTTCCATTGCGTAGCAGACTCCCAAACTCAGACTTGAAAAACAAGTGGAGGATGGGTGGAGTAAACAAAGTATAGAATCACTAGTACCTTTAGAGTAGAGTTGACTCCTAAAGTATTTAGTGGGGGTCCGCCCAAAACAACATGATCTATCGAGGCTAAAAGATACTATGCATTATCAATAAGCGGCATGGATACACAGTGAAATAAATGTAATCATAGGCATATGTTGATGATATGCGGTATTTAAACAGAAGGGGTAAGGGTAGGACCGGTTTCGAATCTCAGTTATGGTATTGGAGATTCTCATCAGCTACGCCGTTTAATGGCAATAGGGGGGGAGGGGGGAGCAATAATTTTAAGATGATTCATGGTATAGTTTTTGGCATAATTCTGTAATGCGTCGTTCTTAAAAGATCACGCAAGTTGACAAAATTACTCCATTTTTATGTTATTAAATCATGTCTTTATTCCGTACAAGTTAATAATGTTTGATTTTTAGATCTTAGTGAGGCTGTTGTGTATGCTTTTGGTATAGCTACAAGCGTATCACTGATATCTAGATAGGTGTAATCATGGTATTCACATTTGTACATGGTAGAGATGATAGGTTTAAACAGAATCAAATCAAAAATTAAAATAAACAATTACTTTGTTAATTAGTAATTAATTATTGAGATATTAAATTGGGTTCCCGTGCCGGGATAAACAATTTCATTCCCACGCCAAGTCAAATAAGCATTGAAGTACTTCAAAATCGAAATCATTGAAATCGGCATTTGGATAATGAGAATGAAATCCAGGAAATACTTGAACAAGTTTACAAACGGGACATAAAAACCTTAATGACCAACCAATCGAATGTTGGAAAATCCTTGACGGGAAAGTTTTAATTATTTATCATTATTAATTAAATAATGTTTAAAATGTCAAGAAATCATACTGAAATTGTGGATTTCAGTATAAAAGTCTCAAACACGCTCATTGACAAGCTCTACGTGTATTTTAATGATGATGTTCTGACAAGTCACTCACAGCAAATTATAGTATTAACCACTGAATGAAGAGTGAAACTAGTATGCGTTTAAGAGATAAGAGCTACACTTTACTGTACAGGGCAGACTATGGCTCCAGGGGACTATGTCTCCGGCTACACCGGGAAAGTGTTACGTCAGTACAGCTCGAAATAGAATGGACACTGACACTGCAATGACATTGCACTGATATTGCAATGACATTGCACTGATATTGCACTGACATTGCAATGACATTGCAATGACGCCTTGAGATGTAACCCGATTAGTGCAGTCATTGCAATGTCATTGCACTGACATTGCAATGACTTTGCAATGACATTACATTGCAATGAAGTGCGTTGATATTGTCCATTCTATTTCGAGCTGTAGATGTAGTGGAGCGGGTATGTGAAAAAGATGTTAAGCACATTCGGGTGAATTTGATGCGCTAGTTTAAAACAATCCAGGAACCCACATTTTTCGAACAATTGGATTTTGAAATGGCTACCCTTCAAATAATGATCATGAATTGAATCAAATTGCTCTAAATTAAATAAGTGTTGCATTGAAACCATAGTTTTGCCTTAAGTTTTGCCTTCTCAGCACTGCTAGTGCTTAGAGTTAAGCGTAACACTTGCTGACTGTAGCCTACTGTATATAAAAGCATAACTTATTTTTCAAGGTAACACAACTAAATCGCATTCAGTAAAAATGAAGAACTTCGAATCGATGGCACCAGCCATATTTGATAAGACTGTCCAATATTCTTTAAAATTCGTCATTATCTAATTGGTTACCACTGTTTACTAAAATACAATGAGAAATAAAGAAGAACTTAGCACACACACTGTTCATAAATGAATGCGTTTCTCTATTTACAGCTTGTAAATAAAATCGATGAAGAAAACCAACAACACAATATTCGACCGTGAGCATTCGTCTTTGTATTTAAAGAAGAACAAAATCGTTAGGCTTTTTTCAAGATTGTTCATTGACTTAGTCCTTTGTTGTTGTTGTCACACACTACTGTTCATAAATAAATGCGTTTCTCTATCTACAGCTTGTAAATAAAATCGATGAAGAAAACCAACAGCATACAATATTCGACCGTGAGCATTCGTCTTTGTATTTAAAGAAGAAAAAAAATCGTTAGGCTTTTTTCAAGATTGTTCATTGACTTAGTCCTTTGCTGTTGTTGTTAAATGTAAGTCTTACGTTTAGACGTTGTGTTCAATGAGTCTATTCTGAAAATATTCACTGTTTTTGACAGTTTATGGTTAAAGTAACAAAATGGAAACACAAAAATACGCAGTCGAGAATATTAGAGGAAGCTTTATTTTCTTAGTGCTTTTCAAATTATTTCCAATGAGAGTTGCCCTTAATATACGCAGGTGCAATAAATACAAAAACATGCACAAATCATTTTGCCTTTGCTCATTTCAAACAACACCAACATAATTGTTCGCGCGCTACGCGCGCATATGTGTCACCAACATGCAATATTCTTTGGTACGAGCTTGTTTAGAGCCTCTATTTTCAAAAGTTCTTCAACTTTTGAGGGAGGCACCATCCCCTAAACCTCCCCCTTCCGCCGCTACGAACGGCAGGTTGGTCGCTGCGCGACCATTGAGTAGTCTTTCAGAACATTCAATACTTTAATCTTAAAATCAAACCCCCTTACTAAAGGGCTGGCTACGGGCCTGTATCCCGTTACATTTATCTTTCAATATGAACACTAATTTCGATGATGTTCTGACAAGTCACTCACAGCAAAGAGTCACTCACAGCAAAGAGTCACTCACAGCAAAGAGAGCCAGCGCTCAAGCCAATTATATAGTATTAACCACTCTAGATATGTCAATGGGTGGTCTGTCATTATCTATTCAACTTCAACTACAACCTCACTGGGCGAGTGGGAATTCTCGACGGACTATGCTGCAACACGACCTTCAATCCATTAATGCGGCATGCGGCTCGTCAAATAGAGAACGCGTTTCTGAACAGCGCGGCACAAATTGTTTAGTGCGCTTGGTAATACGCTCTGTAGCTGCGTGACAAAAAAATCCACAATAACAAAAAAAAATGCGGTGGCACTGCCTACTTGCTTTTTACACTCGAGTTTCCCTTCTACAGGGTGTCTCAAAATCAAAAAATTACCAACGCACATTTAGGTGATCGTAACTTCTTAAATAAGTGTCAGAATAGAACAATTCAAACGGCAAAATAAAGCCAAATTCGTGCGTAAAATAGCGATGGTGATTTTAAAAACAACTCTTAAAAATTACACTTTTCATCAAATTGTGAAAAAAGTAAGTCGTTGACCCCTATTGTTTATTTTGGAAATGCCGGGAAAGGGTATATTGTTGCGCAACGTTTTAGAAATAAATCCGGCATAAATGTTCAGGCTAAAATGGCTATTTTCTTTTGCCAAATTTTAAAATGTTCAGGCTAAAATGGCTATTTTCTTTTGCCAAATTTTAACTAGGGGAATTGCGTGCGTCTGCCTCCCTGAACATGGGTGACGGAGATGTTTACCTCTCTTTCTTAAACTCTCACCTGATGCCTTTCCTTGTAATTAAATGTCACTGAATTACCCCTAATTTATAGCCCTCACAAATACGACATTTTTATTCACAACATTTCCACAATGGCCCAATGTGCCAGCTTTTTTGCAAAATGTGAGAGGTTCACTGATTAGCACTATCCTTACCAAATTACACCATGATTTTGCCTTAAAGTTCACACATTCTTGTCACTTACGCCCCCTCTCAACTCTGCACTCTGCCACTGTGCCACCACATACCCCCCCCCCCCCCCCCCTATTTAAGGCATGGGAATTCCCAATTTTTAAAAACAAAAAGTAACCTGGGAATTTCCACACAAAAAAAATCATGCCTTACACTCCTATAGAAGGCATAACTCCCAATTTTAAAACAAAAAGCAGCATAGGAATTTCCAAAATAAAACAATCATGCCTCACACCCGCATAGAAGGCATGGGAATTCCCAATTTTAAAAATAAAAAGCAACCTGGGAATTCCCAATTTTGAGACAGATTTTGTAATTCCCAATTTTTTGGGCAACATTTTGCCATTGGAATTCCCAAACATGTCTGTAAAAATATGTTTGCCTTCTATAGGGTGTACCATTAATAAATGTAAAATCCCATATCGATAGTAACCGGCTGCATCCGCACGGAACCCCACGGAACCGGCGGTTGCCGGGTGGTCGAGTTTTGATGTACTCCCTAACTCACTTTTCATACTTTTGTTGTTTTCTAAGAACTAGAAAAAATGAGTTAGACAATTATCGAAGCAGGCTGACGATATGTTGAATAGCACCATGAATAGTACAGGTGAATTCCAACAGGAGCAGTACCTGTTGGATAGAATTAGTTTGGGGATATACCTTTAAGTGAAATGTGGCTTGTTATAGGTCTAATACGAGTTAATATGACCCATTTTAAACATTTATAATTATTACAATCTGCCTAACTCACAATGCTGACTTAGGCAGAATTGCAATTGTGCATTTATCAACAGTTTTAATTTGTCAATGACTTAGATATTATTACAGCATGTGCATAATGTAATGAAGTCATGATTTATGCAAAAAATCTAAATTTCGCTGAAAAGTGAAATTAGGCAATTATCGAGGCAGGCTGACGATATATACCAACTTCTATAGGAGTTCAACACACGTCCCCACGACGTAGACCAGGCTGGCCAAAGTCATCTTCCCGGCAACTGGCTGCAGACCAATCATTGCCGATGGAAATGGCGTTAACTAAAGTCACGAGTTGTCAGTCATGACGGAAACATGCCAACCAACCAACCAACCAACCACATAAAAGTATTATAATTGAAACTGGATAGTCATGGGTGTACATTCTTATTTGCTTCCGTGAAAAGTTGCAATTGCGTAGGATATACGACAATACGTACGTATAAAAGGTGCATCAACTTGATATTTGACTATTTCATGCTGACATACCGTAAAAATGGATGCTGTATGTTCCTTTAACACATCGTTGATTTACAATAGTGAGGAGATGTTGAATTTGAAGTATACATGGGGAGCTCGGGCAATAGTGTCCATAATCTTGCCCATCATGGCGATATGCGGCGCGATATTTAACAGCAGTTTTATCTTCGTAGTGTATCGCGTTCAAGAAATGCGTACAATCACGAATATATTCCTTGCTCAGTTAGCGGTTTGTGATATCGGCACGCTGTCCTTGTTGAGTCTCAGATACCTATTGAGCTATCTGAAATCTCCAGAATACGACATTGTGTCGGGCCCTGCCAACTTATGTGTAACGTTATATTTCTTGATGTATTTCACCTACTTCATCAGCGTTTTCTTAATTATTGCGGTATCGGTCGAGAGATACATTGCCATTTGTAAACCCCTGTACTACTACGTGTTTCGGAACAATTCCCGAGCTAGTAAGACGTCACTGGCCTGTTGTATAGCAGGCTTCATATTGGCAATTCCAGGGTTGTTACCTTACAACGAAGGAACCATCTGCGCCGAAATCCCATCCTCCTTACCGCCTGCTGCTTCTACCAATACTTGGATGGTATTTGATACCTGTATACCTACTTGCGCCTGGTGTTATCATTCATTACTAGCATCGGACACCGTTCAGTTTGTGATTGCGTTTGTTTGTAACTCCGTAATGTACGTGGCGATAATCAAGACACTTCGCAAACGGTCAGTGGACATGAAAGCGATGTCTTCAATGACCGCTGCTCAACTGTCATCTCAACGGGTAGAACAATATTTTTCCCGGATGCTGATTATTAACGGGGTGACCTTCTTCATTACGTTAGGACCCTACGAAGTCTGGAACGTAGTCTTTCTGATACAAGAATACTCAGGCATATTGATTATTCCTCAGAACGTTTTCTATTGGCTTGGATATATCTATCGCTTCAGCTCTCCAGCTAATTTCATGGTTAATTCCCTGATATACGGCGCCAGTAACCCTCGCTATCGTGAAGCTTTCCTTGAAGCATTTCGATGCTCGTCGTTGACCAAGAAAGACACGAAGACATCAGTTAATACTGTGTCTTCATCAGTGTGACTGACTGCTATAAAGGCACAAATCCCTATGGCGAACGTGTGGCTGAGAATCTAATTTTTAGAGCCGGGAGATAATTCCCTTATTCTGCACTCTAGTTAACGCACCAGTAGTATACGATTCATGGAGCATGGAAGTAAATTGACCAAATGTGTCCCCCACACTTTCGGCGATAGAATTCTACAGAGATACTTTTTATTATGTCAACTTGAATGTAACGGAATTACATGACTCTCGGCAGAAGTAATATGAAAGTGTTTAGGGAAGAAACAACACGCCTTTAACTTTGACTTTAAACACATCATTTAACTAAACTTAATTCTTGAAAATATATATTCTGAGTTACAGAGCGATACGATTCCTAATTACTTCAAAATCATGGGTTAAAGAGTGAAAATAAACTGCTAGAAGGACAGTTTATTCTTCTCTCTAAATTCACTAAAAACAAAAATAAATAGGAATCGTATCGCTCTGTAACTCAGAATATATTTATGAGTTAGGGGCAGATATGTAAATCTGCAAGAAATCTACTTTCTAAAAAAATCATGAATAGAGGGCGCTCCCTGGAAAAGATCACAGTATGCCTTTAAGTATTATGTAGGTGCAAAACAAAAAATGCCAGAAGAAATTGAGAAGGCACTCCCTTACGTATCTCTCAGTGCCCCTTTAACTAAGCTCGTGCACCAACTGCTCACGTTGCATGATTACTCAACCGCGCCCGGTGCACGCTGACGTGCAGATCGTGTAGACTTAAAAGTACACGTGCATTTGAGGAATTCGGACGATGAACAATGTGAGGCAGTCCCGGATAGATTGAACTATAGATGAGGTGACCGTTGTTTACATTTATGACGCCCTCTGTTGATTTGAGACAAAACACACCGGGCAAGAGTTCCTATAGTTTACATAGGCCAGATCAGGTTTTTTTAACTAGATTGTGGTGTTACAGCAAATTGTTATCAAAACTGTCTTTAAACTTGCTTAGGAATGATATAAGCTGTCGCATTTCACACAACAACAAAAATGAGTTTTACAATTCATTAGAAAGAAATTTCATGTTGTCTTCATTAACTTTACTGTATATTCTGCCTGGAGGGAATCAACAGAGGGTGTCCCATTTGTAAATACATGACGTCACCGGTCACACCATCTATAGTTCAGTCAGTTCCAGATTGGCGAAACCTGTTTATAGCAGCGAATGAATTCAGAAGAGCGTCGCACGCAAAACTCTCGCATGGCGCAATGGCGCAGTGTCATTGCATGCGTGACGTTTGCGTATGCCAAAAACCGCGCTTATACGCTTGGATTACTTTTGCGCGTGGATAGATAAAAACACAATTCGAGGGAACCTATAAATAATTAAAGTGATAATAATGATGTGCAATCGAAGGCTGTCTGTACGATATAAATGGTCTTTAGGTGTTTTTGTGTCAGTGTTATACTGTTTAAAAAAATTATAACATTTCTTACAAAGAGGATATTTCATTGGCAAATATCCTAGAGCAGCTCTCTATAAACAAATGATGGAATTAGGGATGACATTTTCAGGGAAAATAAATAGGTGAAACGGCAGGGGAAGGGTTACTCTACATCATATCACACCTTTTAATCAAGTTTGTAATTTCTCAATCTATGAACTTCTGGACACTTTGTGAATATCTGAATCAATTCTTATGCCTATAATTCAAAATGGTATCAACATTTTGTCCATGTATGGGGATGCGAAGGTTAAATATGCATCATTATGTTGACATCACTGATATGTTGGCCTATTATAGATAGCAGAATTAATGACACGTGATCCGAACTTAAAATACATATAAGGACTCGGGACTCGGGACTTGGACATGAAGGACTCGGATTCGGACTCGGTCTCGGACTCGGACAGTAAGGACTCGGTGACTCGACTCGGACTTGAGAGGTAAGGACTCGGAATCAGTCTCGGACTCGGGTAGGGTGGACTAGAATAATACCAAAAGTATGGGATATGAACGTTTACCAAAGAAAAGTTATAATATGTTTGTTTATCTTGACGAGAGAGGTTCGCTAACGTGGGACACTGAGATCAAATTGGTACTTGTTAATCACGAATTTGGTCACGGTGTTTGTGACGTACATGAGTTTCGAAGTATGTTTAAGCAACGTATTCAGGATACCGCCCAACAAAATTGGTTTGCCGATACTACTTCTCTTGATCAATTAAGGACACATCGTCATTTCACAAATCAATATATCATCTAAAAATACTCAATCATTTAATACAAATACGTCACATCGCCGTTATCTTTCACAATTGAGATGCTCCAGTCATTCTCTCTTCACATTGAAACCGATAGAAGACATGGAATAGATTCTAATGATCGGAAATGTTCAGTGTGTAATGATGGTAACGTAGAATATGAATTTCATTTTGTTATTATTTGTAATTATTATAAAAATGTACGTAAGGCGACGAAAAACCACCTGTTTTACGGGCGGACGGACCTGTCAAGTAAGGTCGGTCGGTCGGGTTTTTTTAAAATTTATTTGTTTATATACCTACAATGTCACCATTTTAATTTTTAAATGTGTGAAACCAAATTTTCGCCAGATTTTCGGCCAAAAAACGGCTGATTTTACATGATTTGAGAAAAACAATTGTAATAAATTCTAGAAAAAAAAATCTCGAAAAACGCAAAAGGTGGGTCGGTCGGGCCGTAAAACAGTTTTTTTCCCCCTCGCCTAATAGATATATTTCAATTAAGTACACCAGACGCCCAGCGCAATATATATGGTCAACTCTCATGAAAATAGTGCAAATGAGATTTCAGAAGTTGAAGAAAACAAATGTCTCCAATTTTATTTATCACGCTATTTTTTTAATAGTAGACATGTACTGGATACTAGATTTAAAATGTTGGTCATTGCATTTTTGTACAATATAACGTTGACTTTATATTATAATATCACTTGTTTGCAGATTCTGTTCCATGTTTATTACGTTATCTACTGCCTATCAGCTCTAAATCAAAACGAGTTTACAAACTGTGATGACAAAAACACAAAATTGTAGTTACGAAAGCATACTTCTATCAATTACAGCGAACAAAATGCAATGTAATTTTGTAAATTGCAAGTATTATGAATCGTTTTTGGTCTTCACATTACTCTATGAATCTCAGCTTTAAATCTAAAACATGTAAACAAATATATTCAACATCGACCAAGTCAGTTTATTTTGTACACAAACACATCTTGTAAATGGTATTTTAGTAAGTTAAGTTGCCCAAAGTCCACCGAAAGACAGTTATATATATTGTCGACTTGCTCTTTTGATGTAGGGTAAATATGGTGAATAACGTAATAAACATGGTCACTAAATCGACAGATGTAACATGGCACTTTACAGATATGTTGTTAGGCCATGACATTATTACCTTTATGTAAATTTCAATAGCACTAAATATTAAATAGCCTTTTATCTCTTAAAATTAGTAAGATATTGATTTATTTTATTTCAAATGATGGTAGTAGATTTTTTAATAAGACTACTCTGATGACCTTATTTTTGTCTCCACTATTGCATTTGGTTCTGCCGGTATCGCCATTGGTTTTTTGCACTGTGTCGCACATATTTCTGTATAATAATGATAACAAAAACAAAACAAAGTTGATGACAAATATTGCAGCTGTTTCAGCTAGGTATACCGTATTTATTCACACAATTATACGAATTGGTTTATTACGTTATCCAATAGCCATAGAACTATGCATCATTGAAGCATGCAAACAAAAGAGATTGTGTCAGTATGTGAGACAATATGTATGTACACTAAGTTAACATTCATAAACACATAATAAATGTTGAATCACTATGAACAGGGTGCAATTATATTTATCAAATGATGAAAAGTTTATTACGTTATCCATTATAAGGTGGTTTCAGTCCTGACATAGAATAGTCCACACATATTAAAATTATAACATTGGATACCATGTATGATACTCAAGTACATCAATCATGAAAGTTACTGAATTGACGCCAACATTGACATGAGAATAGACAATGAGGTTGGTTACGTTATCCTGTTTATTACGTTATTGACGACAGCAACAGTGCCTAATGTTAGCTTATAACATATATACAAAGCAATCAATGTAGACGTTAGCGATACCTACTGCATTTCTTCAAATTATGAACCCCATTCTGATATCATAGGTCGGTCCATTTTCAATGTTCGTAAGAGATCTATATGACTTCAACTTTCATTCAGCTTAATTTTCATATTACTTTCAAGAAGAAAAAATAAGGAATTCTACCATTCGTCGTGTTTTTTTCGCACTGTACTTTCAACAAGTATTCCCCATGTATGCCTGCGAAAAGAGCCGGCCACATTCTTTGCTTAATACAGTCGTAGAGTGTGGCTGTCTCTTTATCGATTTATTCGATAACGTAATAAACGATAACGTAGTAAACGTTTTTCGTACACATAGTACCATGTAGACAATCTGGAAAGAGCTAGCGAGTGCTCCAAGTAACCACAGAGTCTATATGTATGTATCAAATAAGTTTATAACAACAAATTGTGTTTTGATACATAGTTCGGAAGAAATCTGAATAACGTAATAAACATCCTTAACAAGGTCGCATGCTTTGCAGCATTTTGATATTTTCTCAAGGTCAGACATGCTGCTAAAGAATTTTGAAAATATTATTTTCAAACCCAATGTTCTTTTAGATTCATAATGATGTACATTTAAATGTTTAAATGGTAATTTTGAACAACTTTGATATTCTATATATCGCAGGTAACGTAATAAACATCAATATCTCGGACAGAATATATTAAATTGAAACAGGTTAACATCGTAAAAAATGTGCATTTTTTTCCTAACCATGGAATATCGCTGCCGCTATATGTTCCCTGCAAATTAGGACACGTGTTGTAGAAAGTGTTGTACTTTTCGTATTGTAATTAATAAAGGCAACATTTACTTTTATGTCGCGGACATGGAAATTTCGCTAATTTGGGGTATATGAGCCCAACATTTGTAGTGAAAACACGATCAGAAGTATAGCAAAGTATATATGTCCAAATAGAAAACATCGATATCTATCCAGAAAATAAGTTTTTCAAGCAAGAAAACATTGTATAAAACGGTATGTGTAGTGCCCCCTTAGAAGCAAAACTTTTTTTGAGTTTTCATTCTTTTTTCTACATATTTCGAAAGAACAAGTATTTCTAAGATAAACTGCCAAAGCTTTCCTCTGTGCGATCTGTGGTTCTCAAATAAGAGCATTTTTCTGACAAATGATGATGTCCCAAATGTTCATAAATTGTGTATAAAAGCAAGAAATCACCCAGTCCGGCACCATCTGGTCTGGCACCATCTGGACTGACATCGATTTTGGCGAACTATAGTGTATGCATTATCAATTGTTTCGTGAACATTTGATTATAATATTACATACAGACAAAGTCCGACACAAATTCACTATTCTCTAGTTTTCAGTAATGGTAGCTCTAAAAAGAGCTGTTTTGGGTTTAAAAGGGACTGTTTGAGAGATATTTCATGTGATCTTTCAATTCATGTGGTGATACATGGAGGTGAACACCCGCTGTAATTCTTCAAACCGTGGCATGTGAAGTGATTCTCCTCTTGTTGTCTGTCGAAGATTCTAACACCAAGTGGTCGCCTTCTGCGCACGTCCGCTCGACACACTCTATGGGAAACTTCCCCGGCATGGCGTTTCTCACCATGCATGTCAGGTCAGGTCTGCGGTTCTGTAAGATGTACACGGTGATTACCTCCCTGTGTCCAGGATACCGCAGCTGACACCAATGGTAACCATCCTTGTTCCTACAATTTGTTTACACCCAATACGAACCAACTTCAATTTCTAAAACATTTCTGGTTAGGTATGCTGTAGTTTTGACAGGATCTTCTGCTCATCCGTCAGGCTATCACCGCTAACCATAGGCGCCTCCATTGTTATACATAGAGTACAATGCCCCTTTTGATGATTCGTCAAAAGTTTAGTAGCCAAGGCTAGCATGATTGTGTTTAGATTTGATTTAAAATATTGTATTGTACTTTTATCCTAATGGTAGTAATCTTAAGAAACTTATTGACAAATAAAACTGCGAAAATAGAGTGAAAATTAGAGTTTTTCAAGTAAAAGGTACCATGTAATAGGCCAAAAACAACACCTTTTCGAAGGGGGCACACCACTTAATACGTCCCCATTGAAATACACGCGTTTCGGCCCTTTTTCAAGACCGTATTTTTACCCCACGTAACAATGATGGAAGTTTTTATTTCGCATGAATGTATTAGATATGTGTTGAATTTTATTTTAAACTTGATTTTTCTTGACCCATCTAGATGAAATTTTTCGCAACGGGCACCTAAACAGCGCCCTCACCATTTTAAACCGATATTTTCGCTTCCTCACCGGTTCCGGCAACGATATCCTTCCGCAGCCTAGGCTCCCGTGCGTATTCGATTCCGACGATTTTTGACCACATTAGCAATGCTGAGGTTCTATTCTATCTTTTTCATAAAAAATAAGCAACATTTACTTCTATTTGCTTCCCCTGGGACGATGATCAAATTGATATAGGTACTATTTCTCCGAACCATACACCAAACGCGTAAGGATTTAGTGTAGTGCCCCCTTGATATACGGGTGACGAGCTGTTTATAGCCGAGAGTGCAGAAAAATGGTGACCAATACAAATAGCTGGGGAGCGCGCATGGTTTTCGGTCCCTGTTTGCTGGCACAGGGAGTCATATACCAAAATGTTCCTTGATGTCTGTAGTATATAACCTAGGTGGACATCCTTGCCAACTCGGATGTTAAGTTGACCTTTGACCTCGATTTAGGGTCAAAGTTCACATGTGTTTCAATGAGACGTTAAAATTAAAACTTTATTTAACATGGGAAAAAAATTAAAAAACAAATTATTGACCACAAAAAGTATATCATATTGTTAGGCTGACTGTTTAGAGCAAAAAAGTTAATAACAACTTTGATCATCGATCAATATTTTTTGACCTATGACCTTTTGAAAATGACAAGTCATAAAAAAGGCAATTTTTGGCAATTTTTCACAAATTTGGCCAAAATTCCACTCTTTTCTCCTTTAAAAAAATTGTAACTCATTGAGAAGTGATATACCATGTTTTAAGGTTGGTATATCAATGTACTTGATATTAAGATAAATTTTGAACATCAATGGTTTGCTGTTGTCATGGCAACAGACTTAAATGGCTTCCAAAAACGTCAACAATAGGTCAAAATGGAGGAAATTTAGACATAAATGGTGGTTGCTATGGAAACTGCATTGCCGGTAGATGTTATAATTGTCTTAAAATCAAAGTAGGTCTATTAACCACCAATATTAGATGTATTCCGATTATCCAAGGGCCAATAATATTTTGAAAATAATGATTACATGTCATTTTTGGCCAATTTCGTAAAAAACAGTAAAAAATGGCCGATTTTGCTGACATGTCATTTTTAAAGGGACATAGGTCAAAAAGTATTGATCGACAATTAAACTTGTGATCGACTTTTTTGTTCTAAACAGTCAGCCGAACAAAATTATCTACTTTGCATGGTCAATATATTATTTTTCAAATTTTTCCCATGTTAAATTAAAGTTTTGACGTCCCATTGAAACACATGTGAACTTTGACCCTAAATCGAGGTCAAAGGTCAACTTAACATCCGAGTTGGCAAGGATGTCCACCTAAGTTGTATGCTTCAGACTTCAAGGAACATGTTGGCATATGTTTCCCTGTGCCAGCACACCGGGACCAAAAAACCCTAAAAATGGGCCTCCGCTCCCCAGCTATATGCACGATCAACACACACAAAGAACTGTATAGGTATACGCGATTGGCATCTCCACTGCACCGTCTATTTTCCAACGGACAATGGGCATTATTCTAGCGGACATTCCGCACACGGCAACCTTCTTAGACGGCGTTCTTGTGACTGGAAGCACAGAATCTGAGCACATGTGGTATCATGAGAATCTGACGGAAGCGAGCGTCCAATAGCATACGCATCTCGCACATTGACATCCGCGGAGCGCAATTAGACAAGGAAGGTCTAGCTATCATGCTACTGTCTTCGCCGTCAAATACTTCCACTAGTACTTATGCGAGAGACAGTTTATGATTACCACTGACCATAAGGTTTTAGATACCTCACATGGCCTCTTCGCGACTACAGAGATGGTCACTAACCTTATCAGCATACCAGTATCGCTGCGCTCTCGTCCTGGGACTGAAAATGCAAATGCAGACACATCTTCCTTTACCTGAAATGGAACCTGATCGTACACCTGTACCTGGTGATTATGTTGTTGTTCAACTGCAGTTAAATGCGACAAAATTAGACAACGTACACACACAGATCCATTGTTATCCCAAGTGAAACACTTCATCTTGCAGGGTTGGCCACGCCCATGCCAAGATACCCCACTACAACCATACTTTAACCGGCAAAGTGAGCTAAGCATGCATGATGGATGTATCATTTGGGGTTTTAGTGTGGTAATTCCTCCACAAGATCGGAAGTGCATACTTGGGGAATTGCTTGACACCCACCCAGTAATTTCTAGAATGGAATCTGTGGCCCGTAGTTATGTTTGGTAGTCGTCAATTGACAAAGATTTAGAGTTAACATTTAGCATGGTTAGGCAGGTTCAGAATTGTCAAGTTAGATGCAAGTTACCCAGTTGCAAAGTTACATCCAGGGTAATGGCCACATGAGCCATGCTGGTCCAGACTACACATTGACTTTGCAGGTCCATTCATCATGTTTATGGGCCACAGTTTTCTCATTATTGTTGATGCACAAAGTAAATGGATGGGTGTGCAGGTAATGAATCCACAACTTCCCAGGCAACAATTGATACGCTTCGCAAGGTATTTGCGATTCATGGCATTCCACGTACTATCGTCTCTGATGATAATGGTGCCGCATTTACTAGTGTGGAATTTCTTACCCGCATCAGCATCAAGAAAAATGTAAGGTTGAAAATTCACAGTAAGCATAAAATGCCACATCCCTAAATATACCCCTTACCCCTTGAAATAACATGTTCTTGATAAACAATGTGGACACAGGCAAAATATGATGACAAGACTGCAACAGATCGTACTTTTGAGTTAGGTGTCAACGTTTTTGCTCATATATGCCCGCGATCCACAGTGGTTGTCTGGATGCGTAATAGAGAATCTTTGTCCTCTTTGTTAGGGAAGACATCAAAACTCGACCGCCGGTTACGTTCGGTTCCGCCCGGTTCTTTCAGGTCAAATGTTTTACTGGTATATGAATATTCGCGCATGCAACACTGAACAACCGCCGGTTGACTTAATGCTGTAACCGGACCAATTTACACTATCAATCTGTTACTTTGCGGTCATAATAGCTCTCTCTATAAAAAAAACATTCACAGACTTTCGGTATTTTTTTTAAAAGTTAATTGAGCTATAAACAGATTCAAAAAGCCAACCCCAGCAAAAATCAATAGCTGTATTGTACTGGTTGTCAACTGAGACTTGAGAGCCCAATACTTAGTTTTATTGCTCACGCGTGTGACGAGGCACTACCAACCGGTCGTGTTCACCAGAGTGTAACTATTTGACCTCATTATGTGTGCATATTATAACAGACACGTTTTGTGAGAACCGGGCGGAACCGGCCGTAACCGGCGGTTGCCTGGCGGTCGAGTTTTGACGTGATCCCTTACAGGGTAGAGTAGAGTTGTCTGATGGTAGAGTGTGGAAAACGCTATACAGATCATGTTGATCAAACCAAGCCTCCAGTTCTAGATTTTGAGTTTCCAAATAGAGTTTTGGATCCTGAAAACATCAACAAACCAAATCAACAACCTGCAATTCGCAGATCACACAGACAGATCAAAGCACCTATCAGATATGATTTTGAATAAATTGAAGTTTTAAAACTGGCATTAAGAAAAGTCAGTGTTTTTGATTAGTCCAATCAACAGGTGATTTTTAAAGTTTCTTTTTTTGAAATGTTTACTCCAAGATTTTAAAGTTGGAATTATATTTTACATTTTGATTAAATGAATGATTTTGATGAGAAATAAGAACTGCCACTACTGAACCTTCTGAACGAATGACACTCAAGTACAATCGGTCAAGTTTGCAAAATGTTACATGTACTTTATTACATTCGGTCCATACAATCACGTTCACAGCGGTACCCAGATTTGTTATGTAATTGCATGGTTAAACACAATACATGTGGGGTCAATGATAACATTGTGATAATTTATGTTACAAAGTTGTAGTAAATCGTCGACTCCACATATTCTATGTTTACACTAATCAGCTGATCGACTGTGTCGACAGCCGAAGTACATCTTAAGGTTAAAAGGTCAAAGCTTGTCTCCCCAAAAATGGCGTCCGCGCGAGAATAACCCGAATTAAAGTTCTCTAATTAAAAGCGAATTGTATTGTGTTTAGTTGTATTCAGTGTAATTGTGGTTTACAACACATGTGTTAATAACAAAATCTATAACAGGTGTGACGATGAAAGTTAAACACCAAAAATGGGATAATCAGTAATGGGTTGTAAAGGTGAAAGTTAATCTCCGGATTTTTAGGTAATCACTAATCAGTCACAACTGAATATAACAGAATATAATAATGAAACAATAGTCAATAGGTGAAAGAGCTGGTAGACATGGAAAATATTAATGCCATCCATAAAAAAAGGATACGTTATTCAAAAAACATTGAGTTTATTTTTCTGTTTGTGACTGCACATAGAATATAGTTTGGAACGCTTGCTTAAAGTTTGTAGCCTGAGCGCACGCAGTTATGATGTAAAACTTCTCCGCTGTAGGTGGCAGCGTTTTGAGGCCGGGTTATTATGGAGTCGCGTGTTGGACGATGGACCATTTGATGTGGAACAATTCGTTTCTGCGTTTAAGATTCCAAATGAATTTTAACAGTTCGGATGCAAGGGATTTTGATTCATTTTGATTGTGTATGGTTGCCTATAGCCTTTCTTTAAAGGTGGTGCTACAAAGTCCGATGTACTGCATAACCGGTGATGATGCGGGATGGACACATTTTATAGTTCACATGTAGAAAAACATCAAATTAATGAGATTTACATGAACTATTGCAAGATCTATGATGTCAGTTGGTAGTTTAATGTAAAATAATAATAATGCACTTAATAATGCACTTATATAGCGCCCAAAACAAGAAAAGGCCTCTGAGCGCTTTACAAAGTAAAATCTTTAAAACTACTAAAATCCTAAAATTATACCATATTAAACATTGACCAACAGTAAAAACATTTATAAAAAGATATAAGAAAGCATTAGGTACGTACATGAATAACCCAACTTCTAAAAAACTGCGAGCTCTCTTCTCGGAGGAACGCCCTTTACTTATAGCCTACATGTTATACGTATATGAGTGTTCCAGATGTTCCAAGAATTTTCCAGAGAAGAAGTCAGTATTTAATCATATTTATACTTTAGAAGCGTCTAGACTGATTCTTAATATCACATATATCACATAGTGACACACATCTTTACGATTAATGCATTGGTACAAAAGGGGTGTCATTTGATATCATTTGACGACTCGGCAATGTGACTGTGATTTGGATTAAACCTAGTAGAGAAGATAGCAACGATATAAAACTTTTGCAGATGCCATTATGGTCTTCTTGACAGAGTAATAGCGGAGAATAAGACGTAAGCACACAGAGTAATAAAGAAGAAGAAACGATCTAGAATCTTTGTAGCCATCTTGTAATCTGAAGATATCTGCAACGAAAACAATAACATGATTTATGATTTGTAAGGCACACTAAGCATACATCTTGAAAAGATTCATAGGTGGTTAAGAAATATGGTTTGAAAAAGAAATATTTTTCACTATTAGATTACACTTTTGAAAACACTTGAATTTGATATGAACGTAATAAGTTCCAAACCGTGGTGCCTGCATTATTGTTGAAATTCAAGCCTTGAGGCTGATGTATTTCACAAAGGGTAAACTTTTTTTTTTTTTAATGAAAAATAACAATACACAAATTGTGTTCTCGTTTTAGAACATTTGAAAAAGATCTGTATCTTTAGAAATTCAAATTTGTGGCAGACCTGGTTTATGGTATCACGCCAAGCTGTGCAGGAAATAACAAACTCAATCAAGAACTCCTATCACCAGATCTAATAAGTTAACCAAAACAACGTGCGTAGAATCGTGATGATGTAGAATTTATAAAAAACAAAATTTACAAAGGTACTTCTCGGTAATAACCAGACACCAATGTACGCGCTCGTTATGAAGAAAGCATTGTCTTATTACTACATACCACAGGCTTGTCACATTCCACTTGTGAAGCAGAGAGATATTCAATTCCCGCACCATATTGCTTATCATCTTGCTTAGTTTCATCATCACTATGCTGAAATGTTCGTAAACTCACTGCATTTATGGTGCTTCCAACTGCAGAATCTTCATTCCCAGAATTGGACAAGTCACGTGTGACAGCTGTGTTTTCAAACACTTCATTATGCGGAAGATCCAATTCCATGTTGACGTCGCTAAGCTTTGAAGTTACACAACATAGTCTGGATAGCACGTTAAATAATTTCCGTTTTCGGTGTCCTTGTATGCTACCATTGCAATTACACATATTCACAGAAATGTAGGATATGAAGATACATAGGGTAACGATTAAGAATGATCCTAACCAGAAGATTCCAGATAGCGGTGCATAGGTAGTAGCTGGAAGGGCTTCACACAACAGAAACTCAAAAAATGTTAATCCTAATAATACAGCTACACCAGCTGATAGCCTTTCACCAGATTCTGCAGGAATAAGAAATATTGAGATCCCTAGAAGTGTCAAAATCAACACTGGAGCAACGTTGGTTGCGAGATGATATGAAGGAACTCTTTGAATTTTAATATTAAATTCTACCACTGAGTAATTAGTCTGTGGTCTTTGTGATCTTCCAATTGTGTTCATTGATGTAGAATAGGAACTGATCGAAAGTGATTCCAACGTCCATTGTTTAAATATATCACCTATTCTACCCGTTGCAGTTCCAGATCGTAGAAGGATGTGAGTATCTGGAGTTCGCCGTGCACTGAACAGCATTTTACAGTTTTGAATATCAAAAGGAAAATAGCTGATATCTTCTTGACAGACTGTTGAATAAATCAATGGGAAATCTAGGTAAACATTGCCATCTGGTGTCAATGTGACAGAGCTAACGCCATCTCCAATAAGATCCTCGAATGGACCGACCGCCCTGTCAAATATATAATAATAAATGCCATGAATGTATTGTATCGATAAGTATACTGTTACATGTCTATATTGCTAAAATGTGACATTTAACAAAAAATATTAGAGAATATACACTTGCAGAAGCAAAAGTGTTGAAAACCATGTAAACTTCCGATAACACTAGGTTCTCTATCCATCCAATCACCGCCCAACTAGGTTGCTATAAGCAACCAATTGGAGATCGTAATACTATATAACTGCAGGTTTGTATTAAAGAAAAACATGTTTTTCTTTTAAGACTGGTGCCATGCAGTGACTCAGGGGGAATCTAACAATAGCGACCCACAAGATAATCGGTGTGGTGACTTCGGATAGATTTCCTGGGCAAGATACCCAAAAAGTAAGTTTAAAATCTCAAATTGTAAGAAACAGAAATGTGAATTACTTAGTGTTTTGTGATTTTGTGTTCCGCTTATGTTAAATACAAGTGATCCCTAAAGCATTTTCCCCATTTTAACAAAGTCTTTTAAAAGTTATATTGTGGACAAACCGACGCAAATCTTCAACTGACACACGCAGTCATAATTACAACTACAGGTGCTACTCACATGTTATCAATAATCAATCTGGGTGTCCAAATAGAAGATGCACCAGGTGCAATATACTCAAGACCATCAAATTCGTCAGGTTCCCAAGCTAGTCTCTCATCTATCCAATCCTATTAAGATAAAGAAATGATCTAAAAAGCTTAAAAACTTAAATGGAATCCGTTAACTTGTTGTTTACTCGTCGGTGACGCGGATTGTTTTTTGAAAGTAATTGTAATTGTAATTGAACAATTAATTTTCGTTCGTATTAAATTCAGTATTAGAATAGACTTCATTACGTTTAAATTGGTAAAACATTCTCCATGCTTGCAATTTATTCATTGGATGTCCAAAAGCAAATGAAACCTGACCTAATTTAACATTGAGATATCAATAGAGAATATGTAACATGAATTCATATCACATACGAATAAATAAAATATAACCTGTATATTAGCTGTTGAATATAATACCTACAAGACGATACGTGATAACCATTGACAATGTTTCATTTGTTATTTAAGCTAGAAGCAAGGCAATGTGATCAGAATTTGTAATATGCTAGCAGTACTTTAAGTTGTGGAAATGTGTTAAATATACCCACAACTTGCAGACGGTTTCGTAATTTAAGAGCTAAAAAAGTACCAGAGATAATTTCCAAATTATCCCATAGGCATAATTTAATTGTAATTGTAGGTGTGATATGAACATTTATTCCGCAGGCGAGTCGAACTCGGCCTACATTTCTCAAATGAGGATAATGAAACCGTTATTATGACCTGCATACGCCTCAACGACATGTACAGAATATAATGAAGGATGCTCAGTTGGCGGTTCTTTTTAGAAAATTAGAAAATATGCATGAATAAAATGATATATATTAATTTGATGGGTCACCTCCTCTTTCTTGTCGCCTTTATTTCCAATATGTAGGATAAGATCAAGGTCATTTAATTCCCGTACAAAGGGTTAATGGTTGAAGTATTTTACAATTAATGCCAACGACCAAACGTCAATCGTGTATTAGCAAAAATGAAAGACTCTCATTCTGTTAACTATTGGGTGTAAAAGGTAGTATTTCATGTGCAATGCCTGTTGAAGCATTCAATGCTGATTGAGTGATAATTATATTTACAATATAGCAATGCATGACATCGTTTGGTCGTTAACTATAGTGATTGTTTTTGATATGATAACCACAGTTGGTCTTTATATATAGTGATTGTCTTTGATATGATTACCACAGTTGGTCTTTATATGAAGTGATTGTCTTTGATATGATTACCACAGTCGGTCTTTATACATAGTGATTGTTTTTGATATGATTACCACAGTTGGTCTTTATATGAAGTGATTGTCTTTGATATGACTACCACAGTTGGTCTTTATATGTAGTGATTGTCTTTGATATGATTACCACAGTTGGTCTTTATATGTAGTGATTGTTTTGATATGATTACCACAGGTGGTCTTTATACATAGTGATTGTCTTTGATATGGTTACCACAGTTGGTCTTTATATGTAGTGATTGTCTTTGATATGATTACCACAGTTGGTCTTTATATGTAGTGATTGTCTTTGATATGATTACCACAGTTGGTCTTTATACATAGTGATTGTCTTTGATATGATTACCACAGTCGGTCTTTATACATAGTGATTGTCTTTGATATGATTACCACAGTTGGTCTTTATATGAAGTGATTGTCTTTGATATGATTACCACAGTTGGTCTTTATATGAAGTGATTGTCTTTGATATGATTACCACAGTTGGACTTTATATGTAGTGATTGTCTTTGATATGATTACCACAGTTGGTCTTTATATGAAGTGATTGTCTTTGATATGATTACCACAGTTGGTCTTTATATGTAGTGATTGTCTTTGATATGATTACCACAGTTGGTCTTTATACATAGTGATTGTCTTTGATATGATTACCACAGTTGGTCTTTATATGTAGTGATTGTCTTTGATATGATTACCACAGTTGGTCTTTATACATAGTGATTGTCTTTGATATGATTACCACAGTTGGTCTTTATATGTAGTGATTGTCTTTGATATGATTACCACAGTTGGTCTTTATATGAAGTGATTGTCTTTGATATGATTACCACAGTTGGTCTTTATATGAAGTGATTGTCTTTGATATGATTACCACAGTTGGTCTTTATATGAAGTGATTGTCTTTGATATGATTACCACAGTTGGTCTTTATATGAAGTGATTGTCGATGATATGATTACCACAGTTGGTCTTTATACATAGTGATTGTCTTTGATATGATTACCACAGTTGGTCTTTATATGTAGTGATTGTCTTTGATATGATTACCACAGTTGGTCTTTATACATAGTGATTGTCTTTGATATTAATTACCACAGTTGGTCTTTATACATAGTGATTGTCTTTGATATAATTACCACAGTTGGTCTTTATATATAGTGATTTTCTTTGATATGATAACCACAGTTGGTCTTTATATGAAGTGATTGTCTTTGATATGATTACCACAGTTGGTCTTTATATGAAGTGATTGTCTTTGATATGATTACCACAGTTGGACTTTATATGTAGTGATTGTCTTTGATATGATTACCACAGTTGGTCTTTATATGTAGTGATTGTCTTTGATATAATTACCACAGTTGAACTTTATATACTTACCAAATGTACCCAAGACGATGCTGTCAGGATCTCGTCTTGTTCATCCTGTTAAAGTTGTAATAAGACGAATAAATATATTGAAAAAAAATACAATTTGCCTAACAAAAAGAAGTTGTTTAAATCCCGTTTAATTCAAGTACCTTCCTCAAACAATATGTAAATATGGTATGGACGGTTCATTCTACTGATCCAGTGCAAGGGACCTCAACGAGGAACCGGGACGAGGGGCAATGCCACCTCACGCATGTTTTCGACAATCTTTTATCATCTGGTAAAAAATCCCCAGATGATGAATCAACTGGCAACTCCAAGACTGCAAAAAGCGTCATTAGTCATCAAGATCGCCACTACCAAAAGTGTTTACAAAGGATACAGACGTATCCGAAACGTACACGTGAGTACCTTATACTGGATCAGTAGAATGAACTTTCCATACCAGATTCTAATTAACGATCCTTATGAACCTGTTTGGTTATATATGTAAATATTTCAACAGTTTTTAGGCAGAGTAAGTATAGAACCTGAAGTTGTCTACAATTGTTCAACGATATATCGAAATAAAAGCTTACCAGTGTTATAATACTTTCAAGTTGAATTGAGAGTTGTATATCCACGGGTTCTCCTGAACAATTTCCTGGTCTTTGTCGTATATCATAACTACCATTGAAAAGTTTGCTGTATAAGTTGAATTCTTCAGGACACGACAAGGATTCGGATGCTGTGCTCAATCCTAAAAAAAAGAATATACGACATAACATATTTATTACTGGACTTGAAGTACTGTAAAAGGGCTAGAGACATAATTGAAGAGCTGATCTGCAAAAGGGCTTACATCCATTTGAGTGATTTTGAGGAAAAAAAGTGTTCAGGATTAATGTGATTGATGCTTTGAAATATTATGTCTATAATAAAGAATTATTTTGTGAAATCCAAATTATTCTGATTTGCCTACCGAGAGAAGGCCCCGCGCATTGATTTTTGATGGTTGCTTTCCTGTGTTGTAACAACCCATTCCTTGTCCAATCTGGACTGGTGTTTGCTGACCCGCAAAATTTCATTTCATTTCTGCTGTTCAGCCGGATCCCCTTTTTTCACATTGCGTTTTTGCCAGCATACCAGTCGGAGGCTTCTGAAATTCTCCACCCACCCACCCTGTAAGCTGTGACTTGGGGTTAGGTGGGCAGTTTGGTATACATTTGGGGCTACAACATCATTTTAAAATACGGAAATTAATAAAATAAAATAAATAAAGTAAAAGTAAAATAAAGACAATTCAGGTATATTGGAAATAATTCCCCTTTCACCAATGTTTTCATCGTTGGGAGGGATGGGTTTTTCGCGTATCGCTGCCTTGTGAATTTTTGATACACATTTGATCTTATTTACTAAGAAGTTTAGTGCAAATAGATGCATGGTTACTATATACGGTATAGTGTTAAGGCACACCACAAAATAATATAAAAGTATGGTGCCGAATTTGGCAAATTGGTTAACCTTCTCAGATTTGTCGTTTGGGAGGCGGTTGTTTCTTGTCCTGATGCCGTCATATATGTGATTTCCCAATCATTGTCTGCCACAAATTGCAGTAATTCTTATATCCCTTAAGGGGGCTGTGGACTCTCAGGTACAGTCTCCGTAAAACTGCCGTAACTTCTTCAATATTCATTTAATCTTTATAAATGTATACAGTTTTTTGCAGAAAAGGGTACAATGAATCCAACCATGATAATGAAATTGACCATTTTGGAAAAAAATCTAAAAAACACGTTTTTTGACCTATTTTAGGTTTGGAAAAGATAACTCAAAATATATTTTGTTAAATTTTGTCATACTAGTTTTATGATAATCCCGATAACATTCCCCAGGAGCGGTTTTTTTTTTGAATATTTATTTTTATTTTTTGAGTTGCAGACCAAAAAGTGCCAAAAAACTTTTTGGGCTATAACTCAAAAAATAAATAAAATATAAAACAAAACAAAAAAACGTACCTGTGGAATGTTATCAGGATTATCATAAAACTGGTATGACAAAATTTAACAAAATATATTTTGAGTTATCTTTTCCAAACCTAAAATGGGTCAAAAAATATGTTTTTTATAATTTTTTCCAAAATGATCAATTTCATTGTCATGGTTGGATTCATTGAACCCTTTTCTGCAAAAAACTGTATACGTTTATAAAGATTAAATGAATATTGAAGAAGTTACGGCAGTTTTACGGAGGCTGTACCTGAGAGTCCACAGCCCCCTTAAATGGACTGAAATCGGGATATTTACTGATTACGTGTACGTCGAACTCATAAGTGTCGTTTAGAACTCTAAAGAAAATAGACACGAGTTAACAACATAAATGCCTTAAAAGGTCATTTACTTTTCTTTTCTTTTTTTTTTTTTCTTTTTTTTTTACATTTCAAAATGTTTTTTTTTTTTAATTAGACATGAATATAATTATGAAGAGGTATTTTGCAAAAGGGCCTACATCCACTTTGGCTCTTTTGAGAAAAAGTCAAAAAATGTTTCTAATTATTCAAATTGAGCAATTGAAAAACTGAATGGATTATGAAAGAAGTACACCACAAACTAACTTAAATTAGTCATTTACTTGATAATTAGTCATTTACTTGATATTTACACGAGGATCCGAAATATCATTGATATTAATAATTTTGTGTTTCAACAGCGCCAGAGAAGCTGGTAGCTGATTGTGTGTGATTTTATAATTTGTTTGGGCAAATAAAATGTCCGATTGGTATGCTGGCAATCAACACGAAGCACCTCAATTTTTTGAGTCGCTTTGTCTCTCCACTTCGAGTCTGTAGGCAATGAAAGAGATACATAGAATACCAATCAAATACGGTATATTTTTCAAATCAATCACTTTTTGTTTGTTTTGTTATTATGTTCTTTATTTTCACAAAAATGGATGTAAGCCCTTTAGCAAAAGATTTAACTAGACAATAATTGTTTTATTACAGTGGGGCTGAATATGTGGGTAGGCTTCCGGGCACAGGCCTGTAATTATGTAACCTTAGCAGATTATTAACATATTTCAAAGATTGCCAATATTGACTTGATAGATAACTTGCAGGTTTGCACAGTAAAACCTCATTTGTAAGATACCTGAATTAAGCGTGCAAACAACCTACTTCTAAACTGTGATGGTGGGGGAGGGGAGGCAGTAATACAACAGTTTCCTTTGCGAATACAACAATTCATCTTTTGAAAAGCATTGTGGTGTGTGGGCAATGGTGATGCTTTCTAGTGGGATGCATAAACGCATGGATACATTAAAACAATTACTATCGCCGAATTTAACAGTAAGGGGTAGGGCGTAGGAGATAGCGATGGAACAAAACAGGAACAAGAATTCCCTTTTTTATTCATTACTTGGAAAATGAATTATTAGGTGACGGTATAATTGGACTTAAGTCCTTTCGCAATTTTTTTTTCATGGACGGAACGGAAGCCCTTTTGAATAACAACTCGGACTTGAACATTGAACTACTGAGGGTGTAAATTATTGATCATCAAATTACCCGCATTGCTAGAAACTGCTACCAAAATGCTATCTATTGCCGGTTATAACTCATTTTTGAAAATATTTGTTGCATATTAGCTCTTAAATGATTCATATTTCCCCAAAATATCAACCGTAACATTTTCTCGTTCTTGCTTTCATGCACCGATTGCGGCGCTCGAGGGCAGGTTGTTACGATCACCGCTACATTTTAGCTTATTAGCCATGACTGGCATAGCAAATGACCAAGGTCGAAATACCTATCGAGTTCACTCAAAAGTATAAACAACAACAAACGTCTCTGGCTTTAACTATCAAATCAAGTATAAGGTTTATTCACTCGAAAGATACAAATGAATAGTCATTAATAAACAATATTCAGGTCCTGGAATAAGTAGAGTCTTCTACTCGTTCCACGATTATATAAATGTCCGGACTTGGCCTAAGACTAATTAGTCTAAATAAATAAGCATGCATGCATTTTGGGGAAATGTTCCATTTGAAGAGCTAGCATTCTGCGTTGCAGGCCTGTTATATACACCAGTTACCAAATCCTTAGTAGGTTGAATAAATAAAAGTTTGAGGAGAAGAACGCATCGTATTGCAATGGAAGCTGATGTCTCTTCTTCAGCTAGCACATGTGTGTGTTATCATGATGGTCGCCATTGATTCTCCTGCTGGCTAATCACAGCTGTCTGTCCAACACAGCCTGTCATCCTTTGCACTGTCCAAACTATAGAGGGCAGTATTTCACTACTCCAGTATTGAAATACTTAGGGATTCATCAAAAGGTTTACTTATGATAGGACTCAAATGATGATCGAGCATGAATACAATATAGCTCATCAATTTCCCTGTCTCTAATATAATCCCTGTACCTAATATAATCCCTGTCGCGCTATCATGCTTATAATCCCTCTATTTTCGATGGTTTATATATATTAGCTTGCAATCAATTACAGTTTGCAATACATTATCCTATTCCAGCAACTAAGTGATCTAAAGCGTAGATTTTGAATCCAGTACTTCAATTACGATCGTATACATTTGTTACGTTACGATGTTGTCTTTGCTCCGCGGTGTAATAACATCCTCAAGGACATAACACATTCTCAATTGCAAATATCCGTTTTAATAAACGAGAATATAATGTCAGTTTTGTCTGCAATGGTCATCTTCGAGGAGGAATAAGTTCACCGTTATCAAAATTCACCGTTATCACACAATTCATGCAAATATATTTCACATCCATATTTCTTGTTGATACCTAAACATATTAATTCATGTGAGGTTTTCTTTAAAGAAACTATCTGTTATAATCATAACGATAGCCATCTGAGATGACTACAAAGCTTTCCGGCAGTATATTTCATTTAAAGTATTGCCAAATCGACAATTATTAATCATAAACTATTCATGAAACAAAATATACTGTATTGACTATATTCAATCATTAATGTAGTGATATTGAATTTGGGTGGATACGTGTGTCATACTAGAGAGCCTCTACATTATTTAGAGAAGAATCTTTCAATTCTAGTTTAAGCGACGCGTTAATGGTCATAACAAAACCAAGTTATGATGTCTTTATTTAATAAGTCAGCATCTTGAATACAATTGTTGAAAATAAGGTCATACCAGAGATAATGCATTGAGAGGAAACATTGGAACCTTTTAATAATACTCTTACGCTCGTACCATTTATGTGAAATTTAATCTTCTCTCAACTGCTGTAATGATTTGATTTCACAACGACGACATTACTGCCAAGTGATTTTCATTGACAATACCTATATAAACAACTATACGGATCACATTTGTTATTCCTTTATTGGGGGAGAGGTAAAATGTAAACCGAAATATAACCGATACTAAATGTTGGAGTGCAATGACTACGCATTGAAAACATGCCGAGGGGCTACAATGATTTATTATGCAGTATACTGCTTTATTTATAATTATAGATGAAGCCATAATGATGAGTCTTCATAAAAGCTAGTAAAATCGAAACAGCGATAAATCGTGTTTGCTAGCGGCAATCTGTTGTCCTTACTACAAACGTCATTTAAAGCTACCTTGGCCAATATGGTTATAAATGGGTTGACTTCACAGTAATCATTCCAAGTGTAAAGGCTGTACAAATCAATATGACCATAGGCGGTGACCTCTAATATAAAGCAAATTTTATCGATACATCTTTTTGTCATATCCGATTACGACAAAATATACCTTACATATTTATTGATATCCAACTGCAAAGTATGGACGTTACTCTATCACTAACTACATGACTTACACGGCTTTCTTTTGATAACATTTAATCATAAGCAGTCTGGAAATAACTAACATTTTTACCCACTATGTCATTGCAATTGCCAAGTTATGTATTAGCACGTTTATTATTATTAGATAATGGTAATCACCCTAATCTTATTTCCCTCTTCCAAAATGAACTCAATATTCGTCATGTGACTTATTAGAGACAACTTCACTGGAAATGATTTTGTCACTCCTTGCACCACACTCGGTGCTGTGACAATCCTTGTTATTTTACAGGGATACTTACACGCCATCTTTTAACTTGTCGTCAGTAGAAATTATATTTAATTATTTATATGCATTTGCTTCATGTGACCTTTTGTATGTACATTGTAAATGTGACTTTTATTCTGATGTATTCTTATAACATTTTAAATAATATTGATGTGTTTTGCTGTAAATAATTATGTTTATATGTGTTTTTGAGGAATGGATAAAAAGAATAAAAGTATCTAAACAAAATCTGGAAACAAAATAATGCATCATTTTGTATACTGAGAAATCCGTGTTTTCTTAATGGACGGAGTATAAATCAGTATCGACCATATCCGACTTTATTAAGGAATCTCTGATGCATGGCAACTCACTGTAAACGGGACACTTCCTGCTTCGTGATAATATTCATCTTTAAGTTCCACGCGGCAGTCGTCTGCAGACACCAGTTCCAAAATTTCAGAAAATGTTTTTAAAATGGTGTTTTTTAAGGGGTTGGACTGTATTCTTAACCATGTATATTAGGTAATGTATTTTGTGATGTGTTTTTTTATGAAGCACTTTGTGTTGTTTATAAGGCGCTATATAAGCATTGTCTTATTATTATTATTATTATTATTATTATTGTTATTATTATTGTTATTATTATTTTATTATTATTATTAATGAGCCACGAACTCCTCCACATGTATCATGCTACTTATTCCAATCATTAAAAAATATTGCAATCATTCTAGATACAATCATCAATATGTACCATTCAAAATGAGGCTCTTACGAAGTTTTGGGCTTGATTGTCATGGTATAGAACGACAAAGAGGAAGGTAGTGTAAGTTTTCCCTTTCCGGTTCCTTCAACGAGGACCTATAATTTTTGATTTCCCAAATACGAATTATTTCTCTTCATTATATAAATTGGGGTAGAAATTCCTGTGCAATGTGTGCAAATTGCATAATGATTTCTCCTAACGACTTCGTATATTATGTTCTATAGACTCCGTATTTTTCCAGTTAGTGGAAGCGCTTGAATGTATGCAATACAATGGATTGTGAATAACCAGCGTGTTAGGCAGCATCCTTACACATGTATCAAATCTGACAATAGTTATTTATCATTGTCAAAACTAATACTACAGATTTACTACAGACCTCTTTTTAAGAAATAATCACGTGATGTTTATAAATAGATGGTTGTTTGCTCTCCTCTCTCCTTTTCCCCCTTGTTGTAAATTATGTGGTGCAATGTCCTACAATGTACAGGAAGATTTGTTTGAATAACTATGTTAACAAGTAACAAGAGTCCAATGGTGTGTCCATGTAATACAAAACTTAACATCACACACGTCTATCAAATTTCCACGTATGTTTGCATTACAATATCATGAATAGCATCGTATTCAACAGCATTCAAATCGTCAATGTTGCTAGCAAAACTACATACTGTATGATATTCCTCGATGCAAAGGGTTGACAGACGTCACAAAGCATTGTAAAGGAACCACCGGAATAGCTAGATAAGTCTTTCAAGAATGCTTTTAGATTTCTAATTCGATTGTAGTTTATGTATTGTCAGACACGGATATTCATTTGCGATTCATTTGCTATTATATACTGTTTTCTCTATAATAATCAATCAATACCGCTTTTTTTACTAAGTATCAAACATGATGTAAATACAAACAACATACTTGATACAATAATTATATCCAGGCGTACGGATTGACGCATCCTTATGAGCTGTCTCCCGTTAGTAACGTCATTAGATGGTTCATTAGCAAAGATAACTGATAATTGAAATCCAAATATACATGTTTAATTTCGGTCATTACACCATTGACTGTCATCGAGTACATGTGTGTATGTGTTCATATACAATGTAACGCTCTGATATATTTTACAAATTATGAACTCCCTTCATTAATATGTCTCTTGCCAACGGCAAACTTTGTCAGTGGGCAAACAAAGCCTCATGGAAGCCTTCATACAATTGACATCAGACACATCTAAATAAGTTAAGCCCGTGGGCTCTGGATTGGCATCCGTCAGAAGAAAAAAATAATTACAGGCGAAATACACCTAGTACCTAATCATCCATTATCGGTACTGCTGACAGTACATTAAGGGTAGATGAGGGATCTCTAAGTAAAATATGACTAACCAGAATGTATATCAATTTAAATGCGTCCTTTTTAAAATTGTATGCATTTATCTCGAGTTTTATATCTTCGAGAAGACGTGCAGCATTCACCCTTTAGATGACAACATATGTTGATGTGACCTTTTTGCAATCAACGGTTCTCAGCTTTTCATTTTTTTAAAATTTACTAACCACCAGACCTTCAGTCAGATTTGTGTTATTTGCGCACCGTTGGATGCAGCCTCTACCTTTAGGTGACAACGTATGTTTATATAACCTTTTTCTAATCAACGACTTTCATCTTTTCATTTTGTAATCTTGTGACCTGTCTGGTCGCCCGTGTTTCTAGCGCACGTTTGACACTTTGTTCGTATATTAAATCTAAATTTACTGGTTACTTAATTACAAAACTAAGTGACTCAGAATATGTAAATAACAACATCAGATTTGAATAAATTGGTTCAAACATGCTATGTGTTTGCTTTTTACAAATATATACTATTATATAGTGTTGTTATTATTAATGTATAAGTCCTGTGCTTATCAAATATATACCGACTCCCTCAATAATTCATTTATTATGTCTATTATATATTTGGGTGTGGTCTAAATGTGTCTTTCGGAATCTAGGTTAGACAAACGATGACCGACGTATACAAAAATAAAATATAATCATTGTCTTCAATCCGAAAATGGTCTAAGCTAACGGTAAAATGTCAAATATTTTAGCTTTAACGTTTTCATTCATTTAGGATTGGTTCTTTGCAATGTCTAGCCAAGAGCCTCGTCATATGATAGAGAGTTAATTTGTGGTATGACCTCACTCAAATTGCTAAACTAAATTTGAGATGCTTGGTCTATCAATAGATGGCATTTCTTTTTTGTCTCATTGCCACCAGACTTGACCATTAACAGTGCACTAAAATAACACCATTTATATCAAAGTGAAACACTACTCTGCGTTGAAGCATTTTTTTTTCAGTTTGTGTATAGGTATCAATATGATTTTTTTTTCGAAACTGACAAGATGCCTTACACATAAAAGCTGAACAATCGGTTAAGGCGGAAAATTATCAGCAAATTTATATTTGCATTAAGAACACCTGTTTATTTGAGAGCTGTTTACGAAACGCATCTATGTAAAAGTACGTATGAGACAAAACAGGTTACGAATTATGAAAATATCGATAGTAATAACTCAAACAGATACCAGTAATATTAGCCGCCGGTGGATAAAATGAAACGTTTTTCTTGACAGATCTAATATTGTATCAAATCATATTGCTAAATATTTGGCAGGGTTGTTGAACTCACTTGTCAAAACCTTGGTGCCTTCGCATATCATAGTTGTTGGTTATATAGTTTTTCATGGACGGAAGCCCTTTTGAATAACAACTCGGACTTGAGCATTGAACTACTAAGGGTGTAACTTATTTATCATCAAATTACCCGCATTGCTAGAAACTGCTACCAAAATACTATTTATTGCCGGTTATAACTCATTTTTTGAAAATATTTGTTGCATATTAGCTCTTAAATACCAACATGTTTCATATTTCCCCAAAATATCAACCGTAACATTTTCTCGTTCTTGTTTTCATGCACCGATTGCGGTGCTCGAGGGCAGGTTTACTTATGATAGGACTCAAATGATGTTCGAGCATGAATACAATATAGCTCATCAATATCCCGGTCCCTAATATAATCCCTGTTGCGCTATCATGCTTATAATCCCTTTATTTTCGATGATGGTTTTTTTCGCTTGCAATCAGTTACAGTTTGCAATACATTATCCTATTCCAGCAACTAAGTGAACTAAAGCGTAGATTTTGAATCCAGTACTTCAATTACGATCGTATACATTTGTTACGTTACGATGTTGTCTTTGCTCCGCGGTGTAATAACATCCTCAAGGACATAACACATTCTTAATTGCAAATATACGTTTAATTAACGCTTCTTATAGAATTCTCAAAATATAAACGAGAATATAATGTCAGTTTTGTCTGCAATGGTCATCTGCGAGGAGGAATAAGTTGTCAAAATTCACCGTTATCACACGAATAATGCAAATATATTTCACATCCATATTTCTTGTTGGTACCTAAACATAATTTTTTAAAAGAAACTATCTGTTATAATCATAACGATAGCCGTCTGACATGACTACAAAGCTTTCCGGCAGTATGTTACATTTAAAGTATTGTCAAATCGACAATTATTAATCATATCTATTCATGAAACAAAATATACTGTATTGACTATATTCAATAATTAACATGATTGATGCAGTATTGAATTGGTTGATACGTGTGTCATACTAGAAAGCCTCTACATTATTGGAAGATGAATCTTTCTATTCTACGAGGGTCATTCAATAAGTTCTACCTCCTACCTCATAACTTTGTTATTATATAAGCCAGTCTTATGAAATTTACACAATTGTACCTCTAAATCTCAGCTACAAATTCATAGTAAATTGGTCCGAGTAGTCGTTGAACTTTTTTCAGAAATGCAGTGAAAACCAAACGTCCATTTAGTGCGACGGAAACGGCAAAAAGACAGCCAAATGTCTCCCAAGTGCTATTCACTTGACCAATTCTAATGGACAAAACGTCCCAATCAATTAATTAAAACCGTTCTAAATTACAAACATCTCTTGAACAGACTATAAACAATAACAGTGACTGATTTCTTGGGAGAAAATGGCCTCTAATTAGCCAGAACCAGACCAGGACAGCCATTAATTTAAACCCTACCCTAAGAGAACCGCTGCAAAAGTCATTATTTGCTTTTCATAAGAACTAATGGATCTTCATTATACAGGACTAATGGATAGATTTCAAGTCTATCAAAAAGAAGATTTTCTATCACTGACTACCTGATTGATTATTCTAAAGGTTATATATAAGGAAAACTCATAAAGTGAATGTCATGTTAAGATTTAACAATCGAGGCATCAATGTGGCTTGACTTGTAACAACGAACATTTGACTGACTAGAAGCATTCCAGTTTGCTTAAGACGTAGCATTACATTCGAGTTGATAAGATACTATTTTCAAGCCTACAAAGGTTGATATTGCCTACGATCTGATTTATACATGATAATACAGTAATATATTCAGAAAACATCCATTGTTTTCTATTTTCAGTATTTAAATCGGGCTGTTATATTTAATCATGTAATACGGAGAGAAAACGAAAAAACGTGTATTTATCTTTAGGGTAATTTTCCGTGTCCGTTGTCCGAAATCTCTCTCTGGATTTGATCGCATTATAACAAAAGTAAAACAGGTATCAATTATCATTTACTATAAATGTGAAGCTATGATTTAGCGCTATAATCATGACAAATGTCATTAGGCTGACATTCATAATAGCGATGTTATGAGTTAGGAGGTAGAACTTATTGAATGACCCTCGTAGTTTAAGCGATGCGTTAAAGGAGGTGTCCCGCAAGCATAACATTGAGCATTACATGTTAGAAATATAACTATCGAGCCCAACTTTTGTAATTATATAGAACAAAACACTACACTTATAACAAAAACAAATAAAAACCGCAATCTCTCAACATGCACTTTTTAAAATTCGCGGCGATCGAAAGTCCCAGTGTCGATGATGTCATAGTTATACAATGCACATGCGCAAATTTGAGCACCGATACCCATGACGTCATCGACACCGGAACTTTCGATCGCCGCGAATTTTAAAAAGTGCATGTTGAGTGATGGCAGTTTTTATTCATTTTTGTGACTAGTATGGTGTTTTGTTCTGTATAATTGCGTAACTTCGGCTCGATAATTATTTTTCTAACAAATAATGCTCAATGTTGTGCTTGCGGGACACTTCCTTTAATGGTCATATGAAGTTATGAAGACTTTATTTAATAAATCAGCATCTTGAATACAATTGTTGAAAATAAGGTCATACCTGAGATAATGCATTGAGAGGGAAACATTGGAACCTTTTAGTAATACTCTTACGCTCGTACCATTATGTGAAATTGAATCTTCTCTCAACTGCTGTAATGATTTGATTTCACATCGACATTACTGCCAAGTGATTTTCATTGACAATACCTATATAAACAACTATACGGATCACATTTGTTATTCCTTTTTTGGGGAGAGGTAAAATGTAAACCGAAATATAACCGATACTAAATGTTGGAGTGCAATGACTACGCATTGAAAACATGCCGAGGGGCTACAATGATTTATTATGCAGCATACTGCTTTATTATAATTATAGATGAAGCCATAATGATGAGTCTTCATAAAAGCTAGTTAAAGTGTAACAGCGATAAATCGTGTTTGCTAGCGGCAATATGTTGTCCTTACATACGTCATTTAAAGCTACCTTGGCCATTATGGTTATAAATGGGTTGACTTCACAGTAATCATTTCAAGTGTAAAGGCTGTACAAATCAATATGACCATAGGCGGTGACCTCTAATATAAAGCAAATTTTATCGATACATCGTATATTGCATTGGAGCTACCATTTTGTCATATCCGATTATGACAAAATATACCTTACATGTTTATTGATATCCAACTGCAAAGTATAGACGTTACTCTATCACTAACTACATGACTTTTACACGGCTTTCTTTTGATAACATTTAATCATAAGCAGTCTGGAAATAACTACCATTTTTACCCACTATGTCATTGCAATTGCCAAGTTATGTATTAGCAAGTTTAGATAATGGTAATCACCTTAATCTTATTTCCCTCTTCCAAAATGAACTCAATATTCGTCATGTGACTTATTAGAGAAAACTTCACTGGAAATGATTTTGTCACTCCTTGCACCACACTCGGTGCTGTGACAATCCTTGTTATTTTACAGGGATACTTACACGCCATCTTTTTTAACTTGTCGTCAGTAGAAATTATATTTAATTATTTATATGCATTTGATTCATGTGACCTTTTGTATGTACATTGTAAATGTGACTTTTATTCTGATGTATTCTTATAACATTTTAAATAATATTGATGTGTTTTGCTGTAAATAATTATGTTTATATGTGTTTTTGAGGAATGGATAAACAGAATAAAAGTATCTAAACAAAATCTGGAAACAAATTAATGCATCATTTTACAGTACTGAGAAATCCGTGTTTTCTTAATGGACGGAGTGTAAATCAGTATCGACCATATCCGACTTTATTAAGGAATCTCTGATGCATGGCAACTCACTGTAAACGGGACACTTCCTGCTTCGTGATAATATTCATCTTTAAGTTCCACGCGGCAGTCGTCTGCAGACACCAGTTCCAAAATTTCAGAAAATGTTTTTAAAATGGTGTTTTTTTAAGGGGTTGGACTGTATTCTTAACCATGCATATTAGGCAATGTATTTTGTGATGTGTTTTTTGTGAAGCACTTTGTGTTGTTTATAAGGCGCTATATAAGCATTGTCTTATTATTATTATTATTATTATTATTATTTTTTATTATTATTTTTTTTTAAATTATTATTATTATTATTATCTTGCTAACAGGTACCTTAGGGCGAAACAGGTTTTTGTTATTCACTCATTAGTACGTTAGGGCGAAAATAGTATTTCGCCCTAACGTAGTTTCTTTCATAAACAAAGGAAATTACTATTCATGAGCTAATTAATTATGCAAATTTATTCAAATATTCAATAAATTTGCATATTTGTACGACGGGCTGTCTCTAACAAGTGACTAAAAACAGCCTGTCGTACAAATTATGCAAATTTTGTGAATATTTGAATTAATTATGCAAATGTATGTTATTGTTAGTTAATCTCATGCATCATTTCTCCTTAATGTTATCATTAGTGATATTATTATTATTATTATTATTATTAGTGTTACTTTGCTAACAGGTACCTTAGGTCGAAACAGGTTTGTGTTATTCACTCATTAGTACGTTAGGGCGAAAATAGTATTTCGCCCTAACGTGGTTTCTTTCATAAACTAATAATGCGCTTTATTCCGTTATAAATAACAATGGAAATTACTATTCATGAGCTAATTAAGTATGCACATTTATTCAAATATTCAATAAATTTGCATATTTGTACGACGGGCTGTCCCTAACAAGTGACTAAAGACAGCCCCCCGTCGTACAAATTATGCACATTTTGTGAATATTTGAATAAATTAGCATAATTAATTAATTTATGTAAATTAATGTTATTGTTAGATAATCTCATGTATCATTTCTACTTAATGTTATCATTAGTGATATCCTACTAACAGGTACCTTAGGGGGAACGAGGTTTTTGTTATTCATTCATTATTACGTTAGGGCGAAAATAATGGTTCCCCTAAACGTAATTTCTTTCATAAACAATAATGCGCTTTATTCCGTTATAAATAACAAAGTAAATTACTATTCATGAGCTAATTAATTATGCAAATTTATTCAAATATTCAATAAATTTGCATAATTTGTACGACGGGCTGTCTCTAACAGTGACTAAAGACAGCCCGCCGTACAAATTATGCAAATTGTGTGAATATTTGAATAAATTAGCATAACTAATTAATTTATGTAAATGAATGTTATTGTTAGTTAATCTCATGTACTTATTCCCCTTAAGGTTAGTGTTATCATCATTATTATTATATTATTATTATTATTAGGGCTGTCCCTATCAAGTGACTAAAGACAGCCCGTCGTACAAATTATGCAATTTTGTGAATATTTGAATAAATTAGCATAATTTATTAATTTATGTAAATGAATGTTATTGTTAGTTAATCTCATGTATCATTTCTCCTTAATGTTATCATTAGGGTTATTATTATTATTATTATTATTATTATTATTATTATTAATGAGCCACGAACTCCTCCACATGTATCATGCTACTTATTCCAATCATTAAAAAATATTGCAATAATTCTAGATACAGTTATTGAAATCATCAATATGTACCATTCAAAATGAGACTCTTACGAAGTTTTGGGCTTGATTGTCATGGTATAGAACGACAAAGAGGAAGGTAGTGTAAGTTTTCCCTTTCCGGTTCCTTCAACGAGGACCTATCATTTTTGATTTCCCAAATACGAATTATTTCTCTTCATGATATAAATTACGGTAGAAATTCCTGTGCAATGTGTGCAAATTGCATAATGATTTCGCCTAACGACTTCGTATATTATGTTCTATAGACTCCGTATTTCTCCAGTTAGTGGAAGCGCTTGAATGTATGCAATACAATGGATTGTGAATAACCAGCGTGTTAGGCAGCATCCTTACACATGTATCAAATCTGACAATAGTTATTTATCATTGTCAAAACCAATACTACAGGTTTATTACAGACTTCTTTTTGAGATAGAATCACGTGATGTTTATAAATAGATGGTTGTTTGCTCTCCTCTCTCCTTTTCCCCCTTGTTGTAAATTATGTGGTGCAATGTCCTACAATGTACAGGAAGATTTGTTTGAATAACTACGTTAACAAGTGACAAGAGTCCAATGGTGTGTCCATGTAATACAAAACTTAACAGCACACACTTCTATCAAATTTCCACGTATGTTTGCGTTACAATAGCATGAATAGCATCGTATTCCGCAGCATTCAAATCGTCAATGTTGCCAGCAAAACTACATACTGTATGATATTCCTCGATGCAAAGGGTTGACAGACGTCACAAAATGTTGTAAAGGAACCACCGGAATAGCTAGATAAGTCTTTCAAGAATGCTTTTAGATTTCTAATTCGATTGTAGTATATGTATTGTCAGACACGGATATTCATTTGCGATTCATTTGCTATTATATACTATTAGTAATTATTATAATCTTATAACGTTCAAATATTTACAAACGGCGTTCCATGGTACGCCGTTTGTAAATCTTTGAACAATCATAATTTGTGTGTGCACAACCAATAATATACACACAAATGTTACATATACACACACAAATTATGATTGTTCACCAATAATATACACACAAATGTTGCATATACACACACAAGTTATGATTGTTCAAATGTTTACAAACGGCGTTCCATAAAGTTGTGTATTAGCAAGTTTAGATAATGGTAATCACCCTAATCTTATTTCCCTCTTCCAAAATGAACTCAATATTCGTCATGTGACTTATTAGAGACAACTTCACTGGAAATGATTTGTTTCACTCCTTGCACCACACTCGGTGCTGTGACAATCCTTGTTATTTTACAGTGATACTTACACGCCATCTTTTAACTTGTCGTCAGTAGAAATTATATTTAATTATTTATATGCATTTGATTCATGTGACCTTTTGTATGTACATTGTAAATGTGACTAAAGCTACCTTGGCCATTATGGGTATAAATGGGTTGACTTCACAGTAATCATTCCAAGTGTAAAGGCTGTACAAATCAATATGACCATAGGCGGTGACCTCTAATATAAAGCAAATTTTATCGATACATCGTATTTTACATCGGGGCTACCATTTTGTCATATCCGATTATGACAAAATATACCTTACATGTTTATTGATATCCAGCTGCAAAGTATGCACGTTACTCTATCACTAACTACATGACTTACACGGCTTTCTTTTGATAACATTTATTCATAAGGGCTGATATCCAAACTCTATTTGTATAGAATATTGGTGTAATACCGGTATAACATCGGTGTAATACCAGTGTAACACCGCTGAGAGTTTGGATATCAGCCCTAAGCATTCTGAAAATAACTAACATTTTTACCCACTATGTCATTGCAATTGCCAAGTTATGTATTAGCAAGTTTAGATAATGGTAATCACCCTTATCTTATTTCCCTCTTCCAAAATGAACTAAATATTCATCATGTGACTTATTAGAGAAAACTTCACTGGAAATGATTTTGTCACTCCTTGCACCACACTCGGTGCTGTGACAATCCTTGTTATGTTACAGTGATACTTACACGCCATCTTTTAACTTGTCGTCAGTAGAAATTATATTTAATTATTTATATGCGTTTGATTCATGTGACCTTTTGTATGTACATTGTAAATGTGACTTTTATTCTGATGTATTCTTATAACATTTTAAATAATATTGATGTGTTTTGCTGTAAACAATTATGTTTATATGTGTTTTTAAGGAATGGATAAACAGAATAAAAGTATCTAAACAAAATCTGGAAACAAAATAATGCATCATTTTACAATATACTGAAGAAGAAAAAAATCCGTGTTTTCTTAATGGACGGAGGTTAAATCAGTATCGACCATATCCGACTTTATTATGGAATCTCTGATGCATGGCAACTCACTGTAAACGGGACACTTCCTGAGTTCCAAGTGGCAGTCGTCTGCAGACACCAGTTCAAAAATTTCAGAAAATGTTTTAAAATGGGTTTTTTTTAAAGTGGTTGGACTGTATTCTTAACCATGCATATTAGGTAATGTATTTTGTGATGTGTTTTTAAGCACTTTGTGTTGTTTATAAGGCGCTATATAAGCATTGTCTTATTATTATTATTATTATTATTCTAGATTCAGTTTTTGAAATCATCAATATGTACCATTCAAAATAATGCCCTTACGAATTTTTGGGCTTGATTGTCATGGTATAGAACGACAAAGAGGAAGGTAGTGTAAGTTTTCCCTTTCCGGTTCCTTCAACGAGGACCTATAATTTTTGATTTCCCAAATACGAATTATTTCTCTTCATTATATAAATTGGGGTAGAAATTCCGATGCAATGTGTGCAAATTGCATAATGATTTCGCCTAACGACTTCGTATATTATGTTCTATAGACTCCGTATTTTTCCAGTTAGTGGAAGCGCTTGAATGTATGCAATACAATGGATTGTGAATAACCAGCGTGTTAGGCAGCATCCTTACACATGTATCAAATCTGACAATAGTTATTTATCATTGTCAAAACTAATACTACAGATTTACTACAGACTTCTTTTTGAGATAGAATCACGTAATGCTTATAAATAGATAGTTGTTTGCTCTCCTTTCTCCTTTTCCCCCTTGTTGTAAATTATGTGGTGCAATGTCCTACAATGTACAGGAAGATTTGTTTGAATAACTACGTTAACAAGTAACAAGAGTCCAATGGTGTGTCCATGTAATACAAAACTTAACAGCACACACATCTATCAAATTTCCACGTATGTTTGCGTTACAATAGCATGAATAGCATCGTATTCCGCAGCATTCAAATTGTCAATGTTGCCAGCAAAACTACATACTGTATGATATTCCTAGATGCAAAGGGTTGACAGACGTCACAAAGCGTTGTAAAGGAACCACCGGAATAGCTAGATAAGTCTTACAAGAATGCTTATGGTTTTTTATTCGATTGTAGTATATGTATTGTCAGACACGGATATTAATTTGCGATTCATTTGCTATTATATACTGTTGGTAAACTGCTAAAAGCAAACTGAAACGGAACATTTTCTCTACAATAATCAATCAATACCGCTTTTTTACTAAGTATCAAACATGATGTAAATACAAACAGCATACTTGATAAAATAATTATATCCAGGCGTACGGATTGACGCATCCTTATGAGCCGTCTCCCGTTAGTAACGTCATTAGATGGTTCATTAGCAAAGATAACTGATAATTGAAATCAAAATATACATGTTTAATTTCGGTCATTACACCATTGACTGTCATCGAATACATATGTGTATGTGTTCATATACAATGTAACGCTCTGACATATTTTACAAATTATGAACTCCCTTCATTAATATGTCTCTTGCCAACGGCAAAATTTGTCAGTGGGCAAAAAAGCCTCATGGAAGCCTTGCATTGCGATAGGTCATGATAAAACATCAGACACATCTAAATAAGTTAAGCCCGTGGGCTCTGGACTGGCATCCGTCAGAAAAAATAATTACAGGCGAAATACACCTAATACCTAATCACCCATTATGGGTACTGCTGACAGTACATTAAGGGTGGATGAGGGATCTCAAAGTAAAATATGACTAACCAGAATGTATATCAATTTAAATGCGTCATTTTTTAAATTTTCTGCATTTATCTTGAGTATTATATCTTCCAGAAGACGTGCAGCATTCAACCTTTAGATGACAACATATGTTGATGTGACCTTTTTGCAATCAACGATTCTCAGCTTTTCAATTTTTTTTAAATTTACTGACCACCAGACCTTCAGTCAGATTTGTGTTATTTGCGCACCGTTGGATGCAGCCTCTACCTTTAGGTGACAACGCATGTTTATATAACCTTTTTCTAATCAACGACTTTCATCTTTTCATTTTGTAATCTTGTGACCTGTCTGGTCGCCCGTGTTTCTATCGCACGTTTGACACTTTGTTCGTATATTAAATCTAAATTTACTGGTTACTTTAATACAAAACGAAGCGACCCACAATATGTAAATAACAACATCAGATTTGAATAAATTGGTTCAAACATGCTATATGTTTGGCTTTTAATATCTACTATTATATAGTGTTGTTATTATTAATGTATAAGTCCTGTGCTTATCAAATATATACCGACTCCCTCAATAATTCATTTATTATGTCTATTATATATTTGGGTGTGGTCTAAAAGTGTCTTTCGGAATCTAGGTTAGTCAAAAGATAACCGACTTATACAAAAATAAAAAATCATTGACTTCAATCCGAAAATGGTCTAAGCTAACGGTAAAATGTCAAATATTTTAGCTTTAACGTTTTCATTCATTTAGGATTGGTTCTTTGCAATGTCTAGCCAAGAGCCTCGTCATTTGATACAGAGTTAATTTGTGGTATGACCTCACTCAAATTGCTAAACTAAATTTGAGATGCTTGGTCTATCAATAGATGGCATTTCTTTCTTGTCTCATTGCCTCCAGACTTGACCATTAACAGTGCACTAAAATAACACCATTTATATCAAAGTGAAACACCACTCTGCGTTGAAGCATTTTTTTGTCAATTTGTGTATAGGTATCAATATGATTTTTTTTCTCGAAACTGACAAGATGCCTTACACATAAAAGCTGAACAATCTGTTAAGGCGGGAAATTATCAGCAAATTTATATTTGCATTAAGAACACCTGTTTATTTGAGAGCTTTTTACGAAACACATCTATGTAAAAGTACGTATGATACAAAACAGGTTATGAATTATGATAATATTGATAGTAATAACCCAAACAGATACCAGTAATATAAGCCGCCGGTGGATAAAATAAAACGTTTTATTGACAGATCTAATATTGTATCAAATCATGTTGCTAAAGATTTGGCAGGGTTGTTGAACTAAACTTGTCAAAACCTTGGTGCCTTCGCATATCATAGTTGTTGGATAAAAAAGTGTTATCAATTTATCGCAATTCCACAAAGGGTATATTTTATATAAAGCAATCAAGTTGTCACTATGTTTAAACTGGAAATATTTCAACACGATTTAATTGCAGGTTTACTGTCCCTTGTAGCAAATAAACAAGCACACAGTTGTTATAACTAGGGAGGGTAGGCTTATCGCAACTCTAACGTTTCATTATATGAGCAAATTAAACCCGATACAAATTGTATTTCATTGTTCCTCTTCCCTGAGTTCAGGGAACCAACGCAATGCACGGGAATTGTCTAATATCACTGATTAGCTAGGTGTCTAATTCCCTAACGAATACCAGTGTATATTATCTTTTTTAATACTATATTCTCCCTAAAATATCAACATTAGAAAAGAAGAAAATCTCAATCACTCAGCCGATTTCTATTTTTAAAGTTAAACATTCCTCAAATATATAAAATCATTTAAAATTATTTGGATATTAACACTTCCATTGGTTTTATGTTTGGGGATCTAATCGATCGCCACAATTGTATTTGATATAAAAGATATAAAACATTTACATAGATAAAAGAATATTGGGAGCATATGAGCCAATAATACACCTGTATTTTTGATATGGCTAAAAGGTGATTAACTGATTCCCTTAGAACTGTAATAAAACTAATATAGTGTCGTTGACAGTGTTCAGCGTTGAGCTCAATTCGTAGGTGATGAATAAATGCATTCGTACCGCTAGTTCAGATATTACTATAATCACTTAAAACATTCCTCGATCCCCTGCATTTCCTTTCACATTTCTATTCCCAAATCAATGTTGTCTTAATATGATGCGGCAACACTATATCACTGAAATCAGTAACTACCATCGAATGATAAATTCTGACCACTGGTATCGACAGTTTCAGAATACAACGATGCATTCGAAGTGTATCAAATGTATTTTATTTCTTCCGGTTAAAACCAAACTAAAGACATCAAAAAAAAGTAACGCGGCTGTTGTAAAAGCACCTATAATTTTAAAATTGTTACTCATATTCTAAAAATGAAAATACCAGGAGACGGACAATTTAATTACGGTGATTTTGACACCTTGTTTGTTAAAATCGATAAAGTATTGTTGTCGCGGTATGTGCTTACAGATGAAAAGTGCCATTTCCATTGTTGCATTAACTCCTATTGATCTCTCTGATTCAGCGTGAAGATAATAGGGGGAATTTTGATAGTTTGTCCATGGCGATGACCTGTCCTGTCTGTCTTTTCGGACCTTCTGAGCATTTGGAGTTTTAAATTCATCCTTTTTAGTTGTAAAGAAGTACGCCTGTCATCCCCATTAAATTTGTCCCGGATTATGCTAATCAAGTTTACAGCACAACAAAAACAGCTAATCAAAATTCCCGCTATTATCTTCACGCTGATTCAGAAAGTTCAATAGGAGTTAATGCAACAATGGAAATGGCACTTTTTATCTGTAAGCACATACCGCGACAACAATACTTTATCGATTTTTAACAAACAAGGTGTCAAAATCACCGTAATTAAATTGTCCGTCTCCTGGTATTTTCATTTTTAGAATATGAGTAACAATTTTAAAATTATAGGTGCTTTTACAACAGCCGCGTTACTTTTTTTGATGTCTTTAGATTGCGCCTGCATTACATGTACATACATTAGTACTCATTATTCTATACCGTAGAATGTCAGTTTATGGAGGCAAATTATCGATGCAATGATATATATGTTATTTAAAATGTTGGCATATGAATTACAAAGTGTTCAGAGTGTAACATTACAATTGAGTTAAATCCTAGGACATGTCATTTAGGGCTAATATGAAGATTATAAACTACACCTGGAGTCGGTGAAATTGTGTAAGTTTATGACTTTGATACTTATCGTGCACTGTCATGACTGTCGGGTATTATTTGAGCAGAGAATAGGTTTACCCTGCGTTATTCAATGTAACATATAGGTCAAACTCGCTGAAAGCTTTGGACGAATATGCACAGTTAGGGAAAAGTCACGCGCTCAAATTTGAGTTCAATAGTTTCACACCATCAGTTGTCAGCGTATTAATAAAAGGCGAAGGGTGTCAGTGTCGGGGTTGAACCTGTTTCGCGACGTAGATGAGAGTAGAACAACTTGGATTAACAGCTAAGGGTGATGCGCCCACGTCTTCCAATTATACTTTGCTTCAAGCTCGTGAAATGAAGAATTATTTTTGCCGATGTCAAACTCGAAATTACCACTTGTTATGCTTGTGTTTATGTTCCTATTTGAAAGATGTCTGTTGAAATACATGCGCATTGACGATCACTCTATATTTTACTTATTGAAAAATTGACCAATCGTGTAAATGTTTTGATGATTCGAATCATTCGATCGCCTCATCTTACGGTGTTTTAATGATCTAAAAGCCGAATGTCTTGTAAATTATTAGGGGTGGTGGGATCTAGCAACGATACTACAGCAAAACGGAAACAAAAAATCACACAAATTAAATTGTAATCGATAAATATATGATATAACTGGTCAATTAGAAACATAGATTATATTCAATAACAAGACAACTTTTACCCTTCGTAGCTCAAATTTCATATATTAATAAAAAGCATTGACAGTGAGCCCATTACTTTCTACTCTATTCCATTTTCTTAAGTTTGAAATTCTGGAATGTCAAAATGGACTTTAAGAAAGTCCATTTTTGTCACATGAAAGGAATTCCAATATATTGTAAGGCAGTCTCAACCAACAAAAACATTTTTAAAGAAGAACAAAATGGGGACAAAAATAATTGGCGAACAAATAGAGGAAACAAAAATTGGAAACGAACAAACAAACAAACAAACAAACACCCCTCCCCTAAAAAGAAGAGACTGTTAGCTCCATTATGCAAATGTGAGCATGATCAATTGAATTCCTTGCAAGATATCTGTTGGTCATCTTTCCTCTCTGGCTTTTGCTTGATTATAATGGTACACTACACAAATCATTATAACATAAGCAGTGTGGTTAGATTAAGTTGGACAACGGTGTGTAGTATAATGTTAATCTCTTAGAGAAGGTACAAAGTGCTGTAAATAAATGGACCAACATATTTTATAATTTGGCAATTAGTGTGTTAAACCTCCATATTAGTCCACAATCTGTACCAGTGTTTTTCCTTGACTGTTGATATTTTTCATGATTTCTATTCTCTGTTTCCGCAGATTTAGAGATTAGCGGTGTGGGACCACAGAGTGTTGAGAGCGAATCGACAGCAAGTTTCTGATTTTCCCGTTAACTTTCACCATGTGAAACTTATGGATTTGAGAGTATGGAAAGTATATTATAAAGTTTTGATATTATAAATGCTGGTAATAAATATAATACTTCAAATGCCCTGGTATAGGAAGAGAACCATGCCTTTGTTATTCAAGCTTTCTTTGTATCAATTTTCAAACACAAACTTATTTGGTAAGTATGCAAATCCTTATTTACTGCTCTGTTTTAATAACAGTATTGACAGAGTATTTGCCCTATGACATTAATGAAATTGATCTCAATTGGGCTGCAAAGAGTTGCGTTTAATGGCAATAGACATTCTAATCCACCTTGAAAGCAAAACACACACACCGTACCCACCCCTATTATATTGATAAGGCTCTATGTCAGTGCTATCTTCAAAAACTCACAGACATGCAGTTTGAATATGAAACTATGCGCCACAGCTCAGAAACTCAGCTGGAAACATAAAATTAAATAAAAATTCCATTGAAATGGAATGGGGGCGATCCAAGAGAAATAAGCATGTTTTGTAACCATTTTCTGTTGCATACCAAAAAAAAAACCATGGAAATGGTGTAGGCTTATGTATTTTCGATAATTCAAACCAAAAAACAAATCAAAACACCGCAGTCTAAAAATAGTACAGGAAACCAATAAAGTTGATTTGTGTGCATGGAAAGGGGGGTACCGTCTGAAGAACAATCTAGGTATATATGACAGCAACAACTCACCATTTATTCAAAGATTAAACCCCACAACAATTGGGAGATTTCTCCTTAGTCAAACAAGATAAGCTATTATGTCTCTCTGTTGGGAGTCTAAGAACATCTCTCTGATTGAATCATCAAGGCTAAACAAATATAGCTTTGACTCCATCACAGACTGCAGGACTGTTGAAATAAACTGCATAGGCACATGTAATTTACAAAGACTACAAACATGGCGGCCCCCACTTATGTCTAGAAAGACCAAAATTTGTAAGTTTTTGCAATAACATGCTATAAGGGTGGCTTCGCCCCTCCCCCCCCCCCCCCCCCCCCCCCGCCCCCCAAAAAAACAGTGTTAAACATCACTCGCACAATGAAACGTTGAAACATGTGTCGTGTGCCGAGAGCGCTCTCTAACGATGTTCCCATGACGTCACATTTGCAGATAATGCGATTGATTCATGATATTCAGGAATGAGAAATGCTTGACTGGGCAGCATGTGCACACTTAAACTTAGTAGATTCTGGACAGCCAACTGACTAACATTTAACCTGTATGTGTATAGCTTAAAGGGGAGCTACCACTCCGGGTTTCTAGCCACATCCAGTTCTCTTGGGGATTTGACAAGGTTACAATTTCTCCATGTTAACTCTGTACTGTCTGTCACCAATTAAACAGGTGTTTGACCAGTTCGTCTGTGGTGAACTGCCAAAATGGTAGGCCAGCTTTAAGAGTGGATGACAAATGACACAGCCGGTTATATTGAATTACGCAAAAGAGCATGCATATTCGAAACATGTAAAGTGGATATTTCAACAAGAAGCTTTATGCGGACTGACAGAGGGCGCGTTACCACTATCATGCCTGTTTAGTATTAAAACGAGGACTTTTGATGTAGAATCAAAGCAAAATAAGAAGTGGCATTCAGGATTCAGCAAGACCGCATCTTTGATTAGGCACCGAGTTGGGCGCCGAAAACACTTGGCAACTCTCTATACTAATGCATTGCAGGCATTCAGGATTCAGCAAGACCGCATCTTTGATTAGGCACCGAGTTGGGCGCCGAAAACACTTGGCAACTCTCTATACTAATGCATTGCATTATATTGCTCAATAATACTATACTCTGTTTGGCCATCTCGAGACAGTGACGTAACTGAACAGGCGCAGCTTTTACGCACGCGTGTGTATCTTCCGCCTTTCAACGCTCGTGTTTGTACGCCAGCGCCACGAGTATGCGCGCGCGTTATGTGATGCAATTAGTAGAATACGCGGTTACGTCACTGTCTCGAGATGGCCAAACAGAGTATAGAGTATATGATAACTCGTTCGTAATGAGAACTCGCAAATCATGTCCTGCGAATCGCATTATAATTATATCGTGATAACCGTCTTATCCAGTAAATTCGCCCCAAGAAATATGTAGATATTAATGAAAGTCAAAAGCTCGACACATTAAGGCAAATATTATATAAACATTACAGCGCGCATGATCTCGTTTCAATAACCTATACAAACAGTTCATGTTTTAGTTACCAGATAGATACATAAACCTTGTTTTGTTACGGTATATTATATCTCTCGAGTAGTTGAAATGCGAGAGGAAATTATCGGCGCAGTTCACGTCTAGCAGGCCCATTCATCTCTGTGAGGATCATTTAGATCTTATTAACCCTTAGTATGATATCACAGCACAATGGTCAACAATCTAACCTTTGTAAATTTAAACATTGAATGTCATATCTAACTCAAAACAACATTAGTGATATTTCAAAATATCAGCATATCTGAAGTATCTTTAGTGGTTATGCTGAAAAGGTGACGGATAACGGAGTCAACCAAACAATACGTATCCCTAATTCATAATGCGATGTGCTGTGATATACAGGGTGTTTCAGAATTATCTATACCGAGGTAACACGATGTTTTCGGTGTGAAACCTTATTGATATTGTCCAAACTGTTTTCGTAAATATCTTACGCAAACGTCCAGTTTTTAGGAATTTTAGATTTTGAAAATCGGACATTTCTGATGGAAAATACAGACTTTTTGGAAACAATAGTAAATAATAATCATTAAATTATTTCTGAAATTTTATTCGCATTATTATTGCATTCTCTTTTTATTTTAATCAGCCCTTTGATAACAATAGATTGTTGTGTGCATAGAAATCAAAACTTAGATTGAATAGGGATTTGGTTAGCTTGAGTGGTTTTAACCTTAATTTCATTGGCGGGAGTTTTGAGTATAACTTATGAGGTGTAGTATTTATTGTTTAAACTGCTGGTAGTGCTAGAAAGAATAGCTGTAAAGATGAATTATGTGAGCCAAAATATGAAAATACGTTTTTCATCGATTTTCATCGATTATCAGTCAGTCGTTAGCACGATCGTTATTGAGGTCTATACATTCTGTGTGTTATGAGAATCGCGTGAAATCTCGAAGTCGAGCATCATACGGAACATGATCGAAATTTCGCTGGAAACAAAATAATGCCCTCTGCAGTCTGAAGCTGTTACCAGTGTTTACATCGTGACTTGGTAAGTAGTTATGTCTTGCCACAGCAGAACAAAAAGAGATAAACTAGAGGAGATATCTCAACGAAATTAACGCATTACATTCCAGTTGCCTGTAAGGTTTGAGCCCAAGTTTGACAGATTCAACTGGCCATGACGCTAGAATTAGTAAGTTCCTTCATGCTGGGGGACCTTGAGTGTGGTAGCGGTGGAACTAGAAACAAGCCTGAGGCGCTGCAGTTTTGCCACATGACTTTCCACACATGGTGACTTTCCGCCAGATTTGGGCTAGTTTTAAAACTAAAATCTGCTCTTTGGATAATATAATGTGATTTTTTTTTCTCGAAATTTGAACTTTTGTTTTTATAAAATATGATATAGCACTAATTTTTATAACAAATTGAAATTAAAAGTTGGAAATGTTTTAACACAAGAACATTTTCAAAAGTAGTATATAGGCCTTCTAGTTACACCCAGACTAAAGAGCCTTGAGCTATGCTTAGAACAGCGGTGGAAATGGTAGCACGCACGCTGGCAAGACACAGTTGGTGTTAAATAAATCAGATAAATGATGTAGGAGGGATGATTTATTACCCTGGATATGTCATCAAAGACGTGGTCAAGAAAGTTGGATTTTATACAGGGAACGGAACCGTAATGGGAATAAGTTGGAAACATAAGCTTCCACCATCATCGCAATTGTTTAAGTTAAAAAAAAACTATTTGATTCGTATTTTTATATATTTTTGAAACCCGGTATAGATCATTCTGGGACCCTGTAGGCCCTAGTGCCTTATTGTTCAATCCCCTGAATGTGAGCCGAGCTGAACAGGTAGCCAATGTTTTGAACACCGTGACACGAGTCGGGCAGTGTAGTTTTTCACACGTTGTAACTTGGTAATTTGGTAATCAGGAATTCTGTATAGAAGGCTGTTAACAACTGTCTAATCTTGACGACATAAACACGTGGTTGAGACGCTCTGTTGACTAACGATGTAGAACATTGACTAAGCCAACCGATCTTATAATGGCAAATGAAGTAGCGCAAGCAATGTTCAAGACATGATCTTCATTTCAAGAGTCTTGTCGATCGTCATACCGAGATTTTTGGCTGCACTGGCGATTTCTACATGAGATTCTCCAATCGTAATTATAGGGAAAGAGAGAGTTTTCACAAATCTTGAACTAAGGAATATATGATACACTGTAAAAACATATCATGGATAATTCATCGTTTCTCATTAGCAATTTGGAACAAAGGAAAGGAAACACATTCAATCAGCAATGTCATATATTTTATATTGTGGGTCAAATCTGTAGCACAGGACTGGTCACAACGCTGTCGTGCTAAATTAGCATTCACTGACAAATATAATGACGGCTACTTATTGTATTAATAGGATATTATTATATCAACAAAGTAAACAAGGTAGCATTTACTCACTGAAACAAATAAAAAGGCGCATATTTATCTCCGTTATTACTCACCAACGTTGCGCCATAAGTAGATCAAATACAAAACAGAATTTTGAATTACAGTGCGAGACGCCAGAAAAAGAAGAAAAAATCCGAATCTTTGGTTCATAGGGACCCCACTAGTTTACACTAAAGATACAAGTTAAATATCAATGTCTTTTGGCAAACATATTAATACCCGTTTTCATAAACCTTATCTAATGATTAATATGGTGAACAACCTACCGAGTCTGGTAATCAGGTATTTAATAACGTAATAACATAATGTTAAGGTCTGAAGTCAGCCAATAAATACAAGTGACACTAAAATCTTGAAAACAAATTTAATCATAGGTACAAAAATCAACGCTTATTTCACAAAAGGTTTATTTTACACTCATACGTACTTTAACAATACGAAAAATTTGAGAAGATTTGTTATTGTACTTGGTCTTAAAATATCATAATATTGGCCTAATGGTCGTGACAATATTGTTTATAGCGTACTCTGTACGTGTGTATTGACCCAGAAACGTTTATTATTAGTATTGAGTAGAATACACAAAAATATGAATGCATTGTTTATGATTGATTTCAGGTATTGCCACAGGGTTAAACTTCACTACATTATGATGATATTCAGATATATTAAAGCGAGAATAACCTATAGACTATACCCCTAGACTTTGTACCTCTCGACATATAGGGTTAAGGCATTGATTTATCGGTGCGTTTGATTGCTATGGTTAGTTAGACTATGAATTAAACGTAGTTACGAATTCACTAACCTTGCGTTAACATGAATGTTACACACTGCAGTAGTAACAGCACTATCCACGATCTTCGTAAATTCCACATGTTATTTAATTCACCTGTTCATACAAAAGGCACACTGCTGATTGCAATTGAAGAAGTGGTCGATCCTTGCATACCAGTACTCAACTGTGAATATACTGATGTCATACACAGTGGTGTTCACCGTTCGCTACACTCACACCTAATAATGCTGCGCAATAAGTTTGCAGTGTGCAACTGGCGTGTAAGTGCAGGTACATTCGAGGAAAAATCACCATCACAACTAAAAACCGATTGTGATACGACGTGATAGAGTGTCCCGCTTAATGCAATATCAAATAAGAGGCAAAAAACCCATTCACGCGGCAGAAAACCTAAATATAGTCTTTTTGAACATTGCCGTTCCCTGTTCCCTGCTTAACTTTATAAAACCTATATGCAATTTAAGTATTTGATAATGTATATTGTGAAAAGAATTTTATTCGTATTAATTTGGAATTAGCAAGACAAATCGATTTATGCACCATGAATAAAATTAAGATAAAAGAGTTTAAACCTCATTGATTGATGCTAATATAAAATCAGATACAAGTGATGTTGTATCCCTGTGAAGCTTTAGTTTTGATCTTTAATGCTAATAACTCTAACATTAACTTTCGGTCAACACATGGTCAACAGTATTGCGGCGCTTGTAATAAACATTTGGTTCATTTGATTAATTAAGATTTCTTAATGCACAGATACTGTTGAAAACATTTAATAACGTTAAATATTTCTCTCAGATTAATCATAAAGATACCCCTCCCTCATGTCTAGAAAACTTTCAGACGGTACGTCATATATCGTACAGACAAATCGACCACAAGGGAGCAATAGCAATCATATCTCTTCATGAAACAAAATATACCGTATCGATTATATTCAATCATTAATGGGGTGATATTAAATGTTGGTGGGTAAGTGTTTCTCACCAAAATAGAAAGCTTCAGTCATGATCGTCACCATACTAAAAGTGTTGACAAAGGATACAGACGCATCCGAAATGTTCACGTGAAAACCTTTACGCTGGTGTATCATTTCTTTCTTAACATATTTTCACTCAAGAAACCACTTTATTTCAGCTGCTTAAATGTTAGATTTGCCATCGTCATTATTGTAAAGTGAATTTTTTATGACAATAACTAAGGGACGCACCATTAGATTTCAGGGTGGTAGGAAGTTGGGTTCGTTTTTTTGTTGTTGTTTGTTTTGGCCGCCGTATTTGTTATCAGAGGGGGGATTTTTTTTTTTTTTTGAACTTCCTACCCACCCCCCCCCCCCCCCCCCTTCCCTAAGACTGTGTGCAGCATATGTATGAGATCACTAGCCCAATTGTGGCGGGGAAACAATAGGAATTAACACTGCAAATTTTACAGAACACTGGCGTAATGCTGTTCAAATCAGATGGTTTTGAACACTGGACACGTGTCAGGTGTTCAAATCAGAGGTGTTGAACACTCCAGACACTTTAAAAAATGTAACACCTTTTGAACACCTGACACGTGTTCAAAATCGAACAGGGGGTGGAGGGAACTCTTTAAACCGAAATGACCGATAAATATTGCAAAGTAAACATTTTGAATTTTTTGAACACGTGTCAGGTGTTAAAAAAGGTGTTCAAAATTGAACATCAACTTTCAAATTTAGAACATTCATATTCAATGTGTTCAGAATATGAGTGTTCGAAATTTACACACTTGTGTTCTAATGCAGTGGTTTTGAACACCTCGGACGCGTCAGCACAATGTTTGGACGCGTCCGAGGTGTCCAATGTGTTCAAAATATGAGTGCCACGATGAATGCTAAATAAATGTTCATAATAGCTAATATGGAACACCTGATAGAACCTATCCGTTCAAAAATAAAAGTTGCAATTGATATCATGTTAATAAAACTGCACACAATTACACAATTTTGACTTTTTATTGCTGTTTGGGGGTGTAGGCAACTCTTTAAACCGAAATGAGCGGTAAATATTGCAAAATAAACCTGGATTTTTTGAACACGTGTCAGGTGTTAAAAAGGCGTTACATTGATGAACACATCCGAGGTGTTCTTTTCAATTTGCAGTGAAGGTAAAGGAAAACACGGAGAAGAAAAAGAAAAACACACGACGTTTCGGCAAGATAAAACTTAAGCCACATAAGACTATGTGGCTAAAGTATGTTATTCATATTTTGGGGAGCGGGAAGAATATATGCAAATCTAAATATTATCTTAACTAAATATGCTGGTGCAGCTACTGTATTGCGAAAACATGCTAAAAGGCTAGCACGATTTATCATGTCTGTGAGTAGCATACTTTCTTTAATTTGCACTAAATGTTGAAGACAAAAATAATGAGTCTGATAAATCGTGTTTGCTGGTGGCAATTCTGCTGTACTTCGAAAACGCCTTATAACTAAACTGCCATGTCATATTGTAATGTGTTGACTTCTGGCTAATCATTTCAAGTATAAGGGCTGCACGAAATAATATGACCATAAGCTATAGAGTGTGACCTTCAATATAAAGCAACTTTAATCGATACACATCTTAGATGTTTTCATTTAAGCCAAGCGAAAGCTAAAGAATCATTTGAATAGTATTATACGAAAGAAATACATGGGATATTTTTCTGATTATTTTTGTCCCTCATGGGACACTTTTTGACACGCCCTGATGGCTGCTAACGACAATATTATTGGTACTTTATTGAGTATTGAGCAGTGGCGTAGTTACTGGGGCCAGTGGGGGAAAATGCCCTCCGGACAGAAAAATGCCTTTGTGCCACCGCCCCCAGCCCTATTTGTGCCCCAAACCCACTCTCAGGATGTAGTGCGTATGCGTTATAACCTTTTACAAGGACCATTTTTTTCTCGCCCGGGTTTTGGAGAAAACATGCCCTTACCCCCCTCCCCCCCCCCCCCCCCCCACCCCCATACCATACCCTTCTGCTCTTAATTTCCTGAGCTGACAGCAAACTAAAATGGGGCACCCTTTTACGAGATTTTTCGTAATCTTGCCCCCCCCCCCCCCCCCCCCACCCACCCCCTGAAAAAACTCCTAGCTGCGCCAATGGTATTGAGACCAAAACAATCGTATACGAATGACTGAGGTACCAACAACAACGTCCACAGGTGTGTCAGCGTAGTCATGTAGTATTTGCTACACATGCATGCAACTTGGCTGATCACATCGCAACAGGTCATCGTAGATGCCGTGTAGGTCGTAGCCGGTGTCTCTAGTGTTGAGGTTAGATATCTTCATCCTTATTTCAACGGAGCCCAACAACTATGGCTTTAAAAACTAAATTAATCATTGCTTATAATTGGGTTGGGAGTTGCACTGAAATGGAGATAACATTACAAAAAGAATTTTAACTAATTTAAAGTAAGTTAATTATACAAAAGAAACCGTCACAAATATGTTATCCAGGATAAGTTGTGACAAAGTGTACTGCATGGAAGAGGTATGAATAAATGCAAAATATTTTTTTAGATTTCAAATTCTAAAGATTGTTAATCGGAATTAAAACATTTTCAAATCCCGCGAAACAGTTAATTAGTATCAACCACAACCAGACGCCTAAATAAGGTTGAAGAATTGCTATCGTAAACAAGAAGAGTCTTTGAAAAGACAAACAGCGCTTAGAGGGGGTTGAGTCTGGTTTGAATTGAATGCAAGCGGAGCGGATATAAAAATGAACTAGAGCTAATTGTGATCATAGATCACGGATGTTAGTCGAGGGCGCTGACCTTTGACCTGGCTATATGGCTGAAAGTTGTCAAAGGACAATTATCTTATAATATTTTAAATTGTACTATATTGGAAAGTTATTTTCCTAAATTCTTGCCCTGTAGTGGTGGATAAATTACTTTTGACCCCAAAGTGATCCCTTCTTGACCTTTGACCTTAAGGTCATGATTGACTTGTTTTCTTGTTTCATCAACAAGGTGCAACAAGTCCGGTCAAAATCGGAGCATGTCTTTAATTTTACACTTGTATAGTTCAATGACCCCAGCCTAGTGACCCCATATGACATGTCACTTTTAATCGACGTGGACCTATACAGTCCTCAAAATAACTAACTGACAAGGGAATAAATATAATCTTAACTCCAAAACTATAGCTCTTACGTAAAAATATTAAATTATGAAGTTGTATAGTAATTGTTCACTACATTGATAAGGATAGAACAAAGTGCAGTTTACATTTTCACACTTTGGCTTTGAACACGCAAGACCGTGTGATAGGTTTTTTTGACTTATTCTGACGGTCATCAGTCATTTCCGCTGAGACAAGATACATTTTAGGTGAAAGGAGTAAAAGATTAACATTTTGACCCCTAGTGACCCCTTTTTGACATTGACTCCAAAGTCATAATTGACTTTTTTTCTTGTCTTATCAATCCGCGTATTATGCAACAAATCCGGTCAAAATTGTACGCATGTATAGTTCAATGACCTCTAGTCACCCCATATGTCACCCCATATGTCACTTTTAATCGCTGTGGACCCTATATGTACATTGATCAAAGGGATATTTTTACTAATTCTGACGGTCATCAGCTATTTCCTCTGAAACAAGATACATGTTGAGTGAAAGGAGTAATGACACCTGTGTGACCTTTGGCCCCTTATGCTTTCAGGCCTGAGTAGTGGTTCACCAAAGGGAACTTAATTTGGTCACAATTGGTCAAAGGGTTATGGAGCTATGGCTCTGTTGCCAGAAAGAAGGAAAGAAAGAAACAGGTGCAATACAGTATAAAGAGTATGACTTGAGAATTGTGTGATACTTAAATGAGCACTTAAAAGTAAAGATATGACTCCTCTTCCTTTTCACGCTTGTTCAATATTATAGTGCAACATCCGATAACGTTGAGGAAATACCATTTAAGTTAACAAGTAACAACAGTCTAATGATGTGTCCATGTAATATGAAACGTTAAATGTCCACGTATATTTGCTTTACAATATCAACAGCATTGTATTATAATGAAGTTACTTGTAGTACGACTTGGGAAACACGCTTATATTTTAGAATTAATTGTCGAACAACCGGTATGGATAGGAAACGAAACATTGGTACTTGGTTGCTATATCTTGAAATATATTTCAACAACCATTTATTTGACATCTCAAAAATATTTTAGTAAAGTGTTTTTCTTTGACAATAACTACACGGATCAAATTTGTTTTTATTATACTAGAGGGGAAAAAATATTACACAAATCTAACCATCTGAATATGCTAACTACAATGCGAAAATTGCTTAAGTGCTAGCACGATTAATCATTTTCTTTAATGCGCACTATATTTTGAAGACAAAAATAACGAGCTATAAAAGCTTGGTAAATCGTGTTTGCTAGCGGCAATTCATTTGTAGTTCCAAAACGTCGTTTTAAAATGTATTGACTTTCCTATTGTCTTGACTTCTCAATAATTATTTAAAGTGTAGAGGGTGTACAACTAAATATGACCATAGGCGGTAGACGGTGATCTCCAATATAAAGTAAAATTAATCGATACATCTTAGATTTATTTAGCAAACCTATTTCTTACTAATAACCAACTTCAAAAAGATAAAAACTGAAACATTTTACTATATCAAGTTCCATGTCGTACAGAAACATTAAGAAAATATGATAATAGATGATTCCATCATTTACTGTGTTTTCTCAGTAGAAAAAAAGTTAATTAGAATCGACCATTGCCTCTGTATGAAAGAATCTGGGATGTATGATCACTCGCAGTTAAACCCCTCATTCCTATTTTCAGGATTATTGTCATAGTTGAAGTGGAATTGTATTCAGTGTCATCACTTTCCATGCGGCAGTCGTCACCATTATTAAAGTTCATTACCATATTTGGAATTACCATGAGCAATTCATTAAAGTTAGTATAAACATGCCTAGTATTCGATCAGTATCTTATGAGATAAGACTTCTGACAAATCTGTTTTATAAAACTAATTGACATGTGGAAATTGTTAATCGGCAAGTGTGTTTCAAATTGCTCATTGATAACGTGTATATTTTATAACGAAGCGTTTTTAGACTATTGAAAGTAACGACTAGTTGATGAATACTTCATCTTTGTCAAGAAGATAGTAAGGTAGTAGAAAGTACGCAAGATGTCCTTAGGGGATTAAAGGTACAAAGGTCTACTTCGTAAGAAATCCGTAAGGATATTCAGGAATGTGATTTTATTCTGTTCCATGAGCATGTTAAAATCATACTAAACTAAAATCATCGGTATGTGCTAATCAAGGTAGCCTCTTACAACGTTTTAGGTTTGACGACATGGTAATGTAAATTTGCCCTTTCTGGTTCGCCCAGGTAAGACATGTTATCTTCATATTCATTAAATATTCATCTCTATCTTTATAGAATACTAGAGAACTTCAGAACAGTTTAGTTTAATTTAATGATATCAAAATAGCAGTTTGCATTCAGCTTTTATATTATGATATCAAAATGATTCTAAAGTCGATGTGAATATGTTCCGTTGGTGTTTATTCTTCAATTGTCCTGTTAATTAGTGGAATACGTTTATTATGAATGTATTTCCATACAGGTATTACATCATACAATAGTTATATAATTGCTAAAGTATAATACAGTTCAAATATAATCATGTGCTGCTATTGTAAAACGGTAGTTAACTACATATAGAGCGAAAACCCTATACAATCAAGAATAGAGTATATCATTTGATCCCCGCATAGATTGCTGTTGGGTTTATCTACTTCTTGTGTCTATATATTTATATTAATTACATTTCAGCGGATTGCATCACTTGTAGATCACTCGGAGTAATCAATAGGGGTTATGTCATCATAATAGCCGTATATATAGGTCGATGTCATGATCCGACGTTAATTAAATAGTCATTGAAGCAAGATATTGGCAATGGTTAAGTCATTGGCATATTACGCCACAGGCCCCCGGTTCGAATCCGGGCGCCGTATTTTGCTTCATGGTTTTCTAGGGTTTTCTCTATACCCGCTTCATAGTTATTTATTACATTGCTCCATAGAGAGCGTATCATTTGATCCCCGCATAGAGTGCTGTTGGGTTTATCCACGTCACCCTTGTTTCTATATTCTTATATTAATAATTTTGCTTTCAATCTTGTACAAGTATATTGTGCAACCTTCGATAACGTTGAGGAATTGTACGTTAAAATGTCTAAGTTAGCACGTTCAATGTTTTTTTTCATGTAAGATGACACGTTACCGCGCACACATATCATATTTCCGCGTATGTTAACTTTACGAAATCATGAATTAGCATCGCATTGTAGACGTACGCGGCATTCGACTGGCTCACTAATGACTCACTAATGTAACCTACATAAAGTTCCTCTTTGTGAATCTGATATACCATTTTTTGCAATGTTAAATTTTGAATTATAAAACTTATATGTGTCAAAATCATGACATTGCTAGACATCTCTTGTGATAACTATCCTAAACAATTCTTTAACTCTTTTACTCGTAACATGTACACACATTACAAGCAAACAAAAATACATTAACCCTAACCTACCATATACCACAATATACCACGACTGGGCACGTTGGTACCACCCGGCGTGGAAGTTTTTGGATGAAAAAATGGACCCAGCCCATATAGTTTGCGCAATACACTGCGCAAACTAACCTTGACAGCCGTGGTGTAGTGTGGAATCCTTCGCCTGTGGTGCGAGAGGTCCCTGGATCAAATCCCGGGGGGATCGGGGGGATATTTTGGTCGATTTTCCACGTTGAAGAAAAAATTCTGTAAAAAGTGGGGGATAGAGTTAGGGTTAAGAGACGGGTTGATGTATCCTATAAAGTCGCGTCAAAAATATGTTCCTTTATAAGTTTACAAGAATCAATTATAAAATGTTTCGGCAATGGTTTCCAAGAGAAAATCGATAGTTGTCATTTTGAGATTTAGTACCTTTTATCATTTCTGTCATAAGTGAAACGTTTACGGCAATTTCTCTCAACAGATACATGTATGTTTATTTGCGTACACATGTAACACGATGTCATAATTATGTACATGTACCCCCTTCATTAATATATCTGTTTCCAACGGCATATTTTGTTAGTCAGAAAATAAGCCTCACGGAGCATGCATACAATATTGTTCGGGTAGGTCAAGATACCACATCAGATACATCTAACTTTTGAAGGGGAAATCACACAAGTAAAGCCCATGGGCTCTACAGGCATACATCAGAAACCAATAATTACAGGCGAGACACACGTTGTATCTAATCATCCAATATGGGTCCTGCTGACAGTGGCTTTAGGGTGGATATGGAATCCCATAGTAAAACATGATCATCGAGAGCACGTAAATCTGGCTATCCGGAATTCATGGTGATGTCCATGCATCCCTTTACCCACAAACCACTTTTTATATCGATTCCCCTATTATACCTTCATTAAGACGTTGTAAATTTGGTACATGTTACTCTTCCCCACACTCGCAAGCAGGTGGCCAGGCACTAACATAATTGATGATTGATTGAGGGATCGTTGGAAAGCGAACCGAATCAACGGTTCTTTGATATGAAACACAATATGACTATATCACGAGATAAATAGCTATTGAAAAGAATCCGAACATATTGAGAAGTTTATAATCATCTTATTACTTTTTCCGAAATTTCTCCTGCGTGCAATCACCAGCATAATGCGTACTTATAGAATAGATACCGCTTGATTAATAAATAAGTTCTAAATGTCAACTGAGTTTTGTCTAAAAGATTATTTCGATTATTATCTAGAGTGGCAAGAGAGATGAGGCGAGGTTCGTAAGGGGGTTGAAATATTGACTTTAATTTGATCTATGGTCTAAGATAATAGTAGAATTACAAATGTATTAGCTTTGATGTGGGGTTCCTTTATATTTTATATCAAGAATCTCGTCATTCGTGAACATCGATTTGCGCTATGACCTCAATCACAAATGACACACATGGTCGCATAACGGGTAGCATATCCTGCCGGTTTCATTGCTTCAAGACCTGACCATTAACGGTGAACTAGAACAACATGACTTCTATCAAAGTGAAAATATTCGACACTAAGACCACGGAAAATAACCCGACCGACCCATTTTTTTAAAATGTATGAAATATGTCGCAAATTGCCTGAAAATTACTGTCGGTTAGCGAGCTCGACTTCCCCTCCCCCTCACCGCTCTTTAAAAAAGAAATTACGTGTTAAAACACACGATGATACTAAAAAGGACCTGAGATCGTAATCAACGATTTTACAGCATGATCTTAATAAGGCCACCGACAGATATTTATTTCGTATATTTGCCGTCACAATTATGATTATTTAACACAATTATGATAATGAAATGTCAACATCCCAAGAAAACATATAGTTCATTGTACAATGTTACATTATTTGATTTTTTTTAAATTTAAATTAAAACAAGTATTGTTTGATATACATTGGACGTCACCAATTCTCTTGACTCATATTACACCTCTGTACCTCCTTCGTTCCTTCCTATGTACCTTGCCACCCCTTCTCTAATCAATATTGTTTAGTTTGAAGCTGCCAAACATATGTCACTATTACCAATAGATAAACAACATCGACTATTTGTGACCAACATTACATGGGGGTTGGAGGAGGGAAAAATTAGACGACTAAAAGACTTTGTTTTTTTGTTTGTCTTCGATTGACAAATGTAACAAGAGATTGCGACTTGAGCTTATAGTAATGTATAACCTTTGACGTCCATTGAACTCAATTGGAAAAGCATTCTACGAAAGGTTGAAATGCTAAGTGGCGAACCAACATAATTATACGGACACATTCTTATGACTTGATAAATGTTGTACAGGGTGTTAGAAACTCTGTTCTTCCTAGTGATTTAGCCAAAGTGGCCCAGATGGTTTTACGACTACTTTAGACAATTGATTATATCTCTGATTCCTGACCACCGATTTGGAATTTTATATATTTGTTTATTCAAAATTGTATAACTTTTTTGTTACACATCAATCATCATTTGAATCTCAAAGGTGTGTTTTTTTCAGTTGAAAATTCTATTCCTGTCCAAAAGTTGCCAAGATGGGATTCACACTCTTGGTACTTAATCGATCATATCCCGAGAGTTAATGGGTGGAATTCAATGTAATAAAAAGTATTTGATAGAGGACTAATCGCGCTCCCCCCCCCCCCCCCCAACCCCCACCCCTTCCCCCCCCCCCCCCCAATCTTCTCAGAATATATGCTGATTATGTTAAAACGCAAAGGACGTAGACCTAAGAGCGTGCGTCTAGGTGATCTCTTTTATATATCTTGCGCTCATTTTGACGAAAAGAAATTGAGGGTATCACCATACCAGGAGGTAGGGTAAGCCATCAAAGTCCAAGGGGAGGGGGTTGTTCCTACTTACAATATTTAAAAATCGCCATTTTGAAATATATCTTAATTATATGGTCCTGAACCCTTATAGTCTATGTTGGATTGCATTTTCCTCACTCACAAGCAAAAGACCGGGTGAAATTCAATTTTTACCTATATTTCACTCTACAGACGAATTCAATGACATTTTTAGGTAGGCCATGTTTCGTGACGTCATTGTGACGTCTTTCGCGGGATGTTCGTACTTGTTTTGGTATGTATGATAATAAGAGACCTCTAGCTTTACCATGGTACCGAAATAAGCATATACTCTGCATATCTGTTTGGATTTTTAGTAGGGGTAAAGTAAGGTAAGGTAAAGGCGGTCGATCCTGTAATACCAGGAGCGGAGTGCCCATCTCTCTTTCAAAGCGATAGGGCCAGACTCACTCCTTTTGTAATGTTGCTGTGTGGGGCTCGCTACACCTCCTCCACAGCGAGTCTGCTACCTTCCCAGCACTGAAGAATGCCGGTACCCATTTAAATACACCTGGGTAGAGAGGAGTAATTGCTGTAAAGTGCCTTACTCAAGAGCACAACATGTTGACCACAGCGGGACTCGAACCCACAGACGGGGTAGGGGTAGTATAACAAGTGTTATAAAACGTCTCAGCAGGACAAGGGTTAAAGATGCAATTATAAATGTACATACAATCTACTTCTAGTGCATTTCAATGGCCTAGAAACCAACTTTAACGCTTGAAGATCCTACGATTTTTGGACAAACGACAGCTATGTTGACAACTAGCGGATTAAACCATCTAATACAAAAGTTGTTATTGAAGATACGACAGATGTAATACAGGGTGGTCCAAAAAAAACTATACCTAACTTTGGAGGCCATTTTCTCCTAGATGATAAAATATTTTAGTAATTTGGTTTGCATATTATTAAAGCATATATCGTTGAGCATTATTGGTGAAAATAGGGAAGATATTACATTAATATTTTTTGAGATATTGCTATTTTTAGCGAGTATGTGTAAAAATGGCTTTTCCACAGGAGCTGTCAATGCATCAACATGATATGCACTTTTATGACAATATGATATGACACAATAATGTAATGACCCAAGACCCATTATAAGCAGTTAATGATTAAGTTTAATAAGGTGTACTTGTCATTGTCAACTGTGCAATGAATACAAAGGTGTGTCATTGTCATATCATATTCAAACATGTTGATGCATTGACAGCTCCCGTGGAAAAGCCATTTTTACACATACTCGCTAAAAATAGCAATATCTCAAAAAATATTAATGTAATATCTTCCCTATTTTCACCAATAATGCTCAACGATATATGCTTTAATAATATGCAAACCTAATTACTAAAATATTTTATCATCTAGGAGAAAATGGCCTCCAAAGTTGGGTATAGTTTTTTTTGGACCACCCTGTACATGTTCGGGGAGTAATATAAGGAAATTGTAGACTCTTATGTGAGGCTCAGTGTAGAGAAGCTGACAAAGCTGATATAATGGTTATTGGATCGGTGGGTAAAGGACTTGTTAGTTGATTGGCAGGCGGTTATTAAGAAAGTATTATTTGGATCAAACACACATTTATTTCAAAAAGTAAATAAATAGAGTAGCAATAGTTCAAAACGGCTATAAAGAGATGAGTTGACAAAATCATAGATGTCAGAACAATAATCATATTTCAAAAATGGAAACATTGGAGAATCAATTAAATAGTATACATTAGTATCAATAAAAAAGATTACATCAACAACACTGTACAGTGTGAGTCAATAAAACTGCAATAGGGGAAAGAAGTCATTTTGTTTTCGAAACCAAGAAGAAGTTTTAAACTGTTTAAATGTTGCAAGCATGATATATATTTGTTCCTAACTTTGTATGAAAAAAGTTCGCGATTGTCTTTGGTGACCCTTTTTGCTGTACAACTCAATGTACGTGTTTGTCCACGAGCACAGTGATTTTCAATTAAAATGGCACCCTATGGCACACATTTAAAGGGGTATTAAGAGATATGGTGGAGGCAGCACCCTCAATTACAAAAATATAAGATAAAAACTGGGATTTGAATATTTTTACAATTGTATTACATGTATGAACTTACACCTATAAGGATTAAGAAAAATCATCCCTCTTTGTACAACAAAACGTCGATTCAAAAATGCTGGTAGTGCTGCAAACAGCATTTAACATGGTTAAGGGTGGTATTCCAACATATTTAAAATATTGTTTAATCAAGTTTTGCTGGGGTTTTTTCTTTGTAGAAACAACAATAACGGCAATTTTTAATGTTCATCTTGAATTCTGAAAATAAATTACTATTAGAATTTTAAATAAATCCACATGACATTGTGTCCCTTTAATTTTCATATTTGAATATACCGCCAATTAATTCTTTTATTCACATTTAGAACATAAGCAATTCATAGCATACGTAAAGTCAATTGAAAATGTTAATTCACATGTAAACAAGAAAGGATGCATTAAATTCCAAGTACATCACAAATTTACTCAAGTCTTCAAATTTGAACGCATTTTACGATCTTATGCATGTCTCTTGGACAAACGTATGAAATGGGTGCACGGGTAAAAAGGTTCACCAAAAGGGGAAATGATATTGATTTAATTAGTTCGCATAAAGTTAGTAACAAATGAAGTATTCTTTTAACGTTTAAAAATGTTCAAGTTTCAACTTGGTTTTGAAAATAAGATAGCTTCTTTACACTATTGCAGTTTTTGACTCACACATGTATCTTGATTTTCAAAGTCGGTTTTTACGTGCGATTATCTCTCACGGAGTTTTGAATTCATAAAACTCATTTATTATTTATTAAGTTACGCCAAATCTTCTTATCTGCGCTGTGATGAACTCTAATCCTGATTGGTCTATATTACGCAAAACATCATAACAACTTTAATCGACAGTTGGTAAAGGTATTTCCCGAATCTGAAATACGCAATGCGCAAAGATTAACCGAAGCAGAAAATATCTTGATGTTATAAAGGTCGCCGAGCTTTCTCACGTGTAACTAAACAAAAGTTAACAACAGTGTTTGTAACATGATTCGAACCGTAATAATCCACATTTACCATCAAGCCATAATTATTTGACACCAGCATACTGATGGACCAAACTAAGGATCGCTGGATATTTCAGTTGTATATAGGCCTAGTCCATAGCCTGCAAATTGGAATAACCATTGTGACGTCAGCCCGATTACCTCTATTTATTGTTAGAAATCAAGATTTTTACACACGTCTGATAAGTTGAATGAATTTACAAAAAGGTCACGTGATCAAAGAAACATATAAATCAACAACATTAAAAATGGGCGAATGGTACAGATCTAGGTGTAACATATGCCGAACTTAGAGAGCAGAACCTCCTGGATAAAAGGTGATGCCAAATTACGACTTCTAATACTCGAGTATCTTCTTGAATCTTCTTTCCTTTTTAAATATGAATGATTGTATTTTGTAACCATGCAGCATTTCCTTTACATGATTATCAATAAACTCTTTCGGGTTATGGTAATATCTGATCCAATGTTTACTTCTATTTACAGATAGACAGGTTGATGTTTTTACGAGTGCACATGGTTCAATAAAAATGGAACTAATAATAAAACATCGTTGCCTCATATGTTCGCTAATGATGTCCTACGCGTCTTATTATCTTAAACATCTATCTAGTAATGGCAAATAATTAATATCAATAACAAAAGTAATGCTCATCGCATTAGGGCAAATCTTATGACAACACTCCTACTTCAATCATCTCGTTTCAATAGTCTATATAAACATGTCATGTTTCAAGTTACCGGCCATATACAAAGACATTGTTTTGTTAGTGTATATTACTTATTGAGAAGTTGAAATGCTTAACTATATTGTCTGTATCATAATCCCGATGGCCCCATAAGTATGGTCACGTTGATCAACATACTTCGCTTACCTTTAGCATGATTTTTAAACACAGTCTGGGCAACCATAACACGAATTGTTATGATAATGTAATAATGTTTATTAAAAAATGTAATCATTTCAGCAAAAACATTTTGATAATTACACAAATGAACCTATACTATACGATAAAACTCAGTGAACACAAAATAATGTAATGGACATGAAATACAAGTGGATTTTGAAAATGTTGGTCAATGCTTCCTTTTCAGTGCCATGAGGGTACACTGCAAAAAGGTTGCTTAAAATACGTTGCTAAAAGTACTTTTATCATCCGTTGGTTGACGTGTTGATTAAAATTCATTCAATATATGTAGAAAGTTAGGCGTTGTATAAAAGTAAAAATTCCCAGCGTTGAGCAATTCGTCGAAAACAATGTCCTTAAAATGTTGGTGGAAACTGTTTCTGTTGCTGAAATATGTTGCGTAAATATATTCCACTTTGGCAACTGCTGCATGAGCATTGAGGACAATCACGCAACAGTTGATGCAAGTTACGCACATGTGAATTTTAGGCAACTGTTGCCCAAAAAAAACAATTTCGTGAGCTGTTGCATACTTGAACAACTGTTGAGTGAATACAATTGCCTAACTTTTGAGTAACTAGAATTGTTCAACTGTTGGTGAAAACATGTTATCCAACGGTGTTGAGCAAATTTTACTTAACAGTTGAGCGGTTGCATACTTGAACAACGTTGTGTAAAATGTTGAGTAAATATTTAAGCAACTTTTTTTGCAGCGCAGGACCACAATTAGATTTATTCTGTCTTGGCATCCAAAACGGAATACACTGACAAATAGTTTAAGATTGCCATCCTTGTTTGACATATATTTGTTTATGAATATCATTTCAACGGTGGTATAGCGACGTCACTATAGCGATGGATATTGAATAGTCGATTTTTAAAGCCAAAAAATACACGACATTGACATATACTGAATAGTTCATGTCATGTGATCTATTTTGCACCAAAAGAATCACATAAATATGTTTATGTATTATATAATATGGACTATTTATACCTTCATATCCAGATAGCAAGACTACGTTTGGGAAACGTTCACAGTAAAAACACCATTGATAAGAGATGTCAGATATCATGTATAAGCCTATAGTTTAATATCATGTTAAAATAAATTATAAATTCACTACCGAACGGGAATAGTGTATGTAGCTCTGCTGCATCGCCTAGAATTCCCATTACAAGTTACCGGTTCACTACCGGGAGGAAGTGATGTATGTAGCTCTGCTGCATCACCCAGAATTCAAATTATTTTGCCTACTGCGTGTTGCTATACCAAATATGCTCAATATATAATAAAAACTTGACACAAATAAAATACCCAGCATATGGCGATATTTGAGAAATTAAGCAACAGTTGCTATACAAAAATGCTCAATATAATATAATGAAAACAATTCACAAATTAAGCAACAGTCACAAAATGCCCAACAAATGTTTAATTAATAATACCAAATTGTTTTGTAATTAAAATTTTGCAACTGCTAAGTAACTGGAATTGTTCAACTGTTGGTGAAAACATGTTATCCAACGGTGTAGGGTAAATTTTACGCAACTGTTAAGCGGTTGCATACTTCAACAATAAATCCAACAATGTTGTTGAGCGGAGAGTGGTAATGTCATAGAGACTACAAAAAACCCAAATGTATTCCAAATATACCCAATTCTATAATTTGACGTGTATGTAGGCCTACAGGTAACATTTGGATCGGAGTCTAAACGAAGCTGATTTTATGAACATTATCAGGTTATGAAATAAAATATCACTAAATCAAGTATCGAAAATCGTTGCCATGGGTATTATGTGTACAAATATATCACCCCTTCGACCACTCAACGATCCAGAAAATCGACTTTTATCATAAATCACCCAATCTATGTAGTAGAACATGTAAAATAACATGGGATATCGATACAGTATCACATGATTAGTATCATGTCACTGTTTACTCTAGTACTCCAGAGTACAGTATCTCATTAGATAACGGAATAAAGTAAGCATGGCCCTTGTAGTGGCTGTTGTGACACAAAACTAACGTTACAAAGACACGGTAAAAGTGTAAATACCTCTAACAATTTCAACATATTACATTATCCCATACAACGTAACTGTATTTGTGATAATTGAACACAACTTCTCCACCCAGTGTTTTTATAGAATTAAACTCGAACCCACGGGCACATGGATAATGTGTGCATAATGTTCAGATCGATATTAATATATGCACTCGTGCAGGGAACGAGAGTGAATATTTATTGATGACACTGTGTTGAGTTATTTCATGACAGGGCTAAATATTACACGGTATTGTCATAATTTATTATTAGGGAAATAGTCAATATGACCATGATGACCCATTGATTAATATACACAAAAGACAGTGAATAAAATTACATAAATCATGTTATTTCTCTTTATTACAGATATCTGTCATTCATTTTACCCAGGTTTTAGACCATTGTAAAGTAATTTCATGTCATATCATAATTATTCAATGACGGAAATCGTGGTATAAGGCACAGAATTGCCAAAATTGTCTAAGACCATTCTTCAAATTCTATGCAATTTCAATACACATAAATCTTTATTGACGATAACAACTGATTTTCAATATGAATTTTACCATTTTAAATGAGTTTTGCAGGTGGACCACTTACCCCATACCCCTTTGGACCACTTACCCCAAACAATGAGTCAGCAACTTGTTAAGATTAAGAAATTATTCAAACATGCTTATGAAATGGTAAATATTTCACAAACATAGTTCAAAGCATATTATCATTTGCCATGATCATGATGATAATTAGTAAAATCCACAACCTTTCAGAAAAAAGGCAAAACTGCATTTGAGTTTTTAGCCATTACAAAGATTTCTGTACCAGCGAGCATCTTTTAATTACAATTTGTACGGCGCTTGTGTCCTACAATAGGACGAGGGTCTACACTTAAAGTAAGAACTGGTTTAATTTGTTCATTGCAAATAAAGTAAAGTAAATTACTTCCCAAAATAATGATTTAGTATCAAGCATTAAATAATACTGTTTGCCACAAATCCGAACCACCAAAGTCCCAAGTTAGCAACATGCCATTTTGTGATCGATTCAACTGCAACCAATGGTTTTAATCACAATTTGAAAGTCCCTGAACCCACTACAAAATGGTACCAATCAACTGCGATATGCAGATAGAGTCTTAAGATAATTGTACTACATAGATTTAGTACTGTTGCATATCTATCAATCATATAAAGTACATCAAACATGATCTGAACTCATCTTCATAAATCGCCCTTACTATATATGGATTTTCAATCGGTCACCGAAGGAGGTGGCTTCAAAGATCTGGAGAATATCACATGTAAAGTTATTCTAAAGTTCTTATCACTCAAAAGTTCCAGAGAAACGTTCCTGTGGCCATTTTGTTAAGCTTGAAAAATTTAACATTGAATCTAATTCTGGTGAAGCCAAAACGTTCAGTTTTATAACAAAAACGGTCCAGCAAAACGTTCCTAAGCCAACTTGTTAAGCTTGAATAATGAAACGTTGAAATTAATTGAAGGCATGTAGAAAGTACAGATATATGTAAAGTTTCAACATCGTACTGCTTAAACATGTTAAAAGAAGCCAATATACCCATGCCATAACAAAAACCTTAATTTTGGTCCCCATATTCCCCTACACGTATTCGCCAAAGGGTATTACCGAAACCGACATACAGATCATCAAGTATGAACAAAATCGATTTGTTTATAAATCAAAATAAATCAGCCCCTTCACCTAGACTTTGTACTTCATTGTTGATCTCACTGCAGATATTTATGATCGGCACGTTTAATAGACTATGATCCAAAGATAGATATGAATAGTTACCCACCTTGCGTATTCATGAACATGAGTGTTGCACACTGCAGGTGTAACAGCAATCGTCCTCGTAATCGTCCTGGTAAATTCCACATGTTAGTTAATTCACCTGTCCACACAATTACCTGAAAATAGACACACGGCTAAAAGGCTCACAACGGAGATTTTCACACCAGTACCTCTTTTAACAATATCCCAAAAACTGTGTTATGCCGATTCCATGCACAAGGTTGGCATTCTCCGATTGGGCCGAATTTAAGTTTTCACCATGGTATAAGCCCGGCAGGAGACTTCATACGGCAAAAGTGACTGTGAAAACAAAATGGTTAATCGACTTTCACGATATGACTTGGATAGAGCACTTCACTTAATGCGGTACCGCAGAGGGGGAAATCTTCTATTCACGACGCAGTAAATTGAAATATATTCCTAATGAATGTTGTCGTTTAGCCAATTCCCTGCTACCGTATCACAAAACGTATAACCGACCCGCTATGCAAAATTAATTTGACTTATCTATATACTAATTTACGGTCCTTCGCCTGATTAGATAGTTCAATAATAATTTTACACTCGCGTCCCTCTTCAACTGAAAAAGCGTGGTAATTGCGCCTCTAATACACGAGCTAATTAGATAGTTCAATGCCCGTTTTTCCCCGTTTTCAGACATGCGCAGAAAGGATCACATGTGAAAATCCAAAATGTTGAATTTATTTTACTCGGGTAGCTACTGTTCGGACAAAAAATGTGGTTTTCGGAGTGAGTGATGACATATGGTCTTCACCCAAAATATTTTCTTCAGGGATATAGCTACATTTCTGTATTATGCGGCTGTTTGTTATTCTTAAAGATCGCATGAGTACAAGCATTTCTACGGGACTATACGCCCGACAAATAAAAATATTTCACGACATTTTCTAAATGTAAACAAAAACTCTTACACAGATCTTAAAGTGACACTTTCACATTAGTAACATAGATGAACGCGGAGTTTGCTAACGATAAAGAAACTGGCGGTACCATAACAACCGTTTCTATGTTGTGCTGCGCAACGGCGTTTAACATGGCGCACGCGGTTCGGCGCACACGTAATAACGCAGACAAAAAGTGTACGCGTTTGTGGCGCAAACCGTGCACATTGTAACGGGGCAGAGTGAAAGCAGACAGTCCGTACACTCTTAGAAAAAGGATGCTTCAGGGGTTCTTGGCTGTCCCGTATATGAAACCCTTTATAGCACCTTAAAAGGTTCTAAAAAGAACCATTTTAAAGTTCAAAGTGGGCAAAATATGGGCAAACATTGGTCTTTACAACCTCTAAAGGTTCTCTACAGAACCTTTTGGGGGCCTTTAAAATCAAAGAACCTTTAAACCATATACGGGACAGCCAAGAACCCCTCTGAAGCTCCCTTTTTCTAATAGTGTACCCTAAAGCCACCTCCTCCTCTCCGCACTTGGGTATAAGGGCACATAGGGCATCTGGATAAACGGAACGGTTTTTTTGTGTGGTACATTATCATGATTATTATAGAGTGTCTGGATTATTAAGGGCATCCGTGGTATCTGGATTACGGGGTTCACTATAAAACGAGTCTCAAATTACCTGGATAGGCCTATACTATGCGCAGGTGGGCAACCTTTCAACTGGATTTTAAGGGTGTACACTCAGATAGTATCTCGGGAGGCTTTATAGAACACAGCAAACATGACAAAGGGACTACATACTATACGTAAGGCCCCACATGCCTATTGGAGGAATAATGTATTTAATGTAAATAGGCCAAACAAAACCCGGATGGCATACATTGTGCTCAAGTACAAGCGTGGAATGGTACAAGTGATCTTGATGATAGACTCCGCCGACCATAAAACTAAACGACCGACTATAAAACTATAACGCTCAGAACGTAGGCCTACTGAATTACCTGGATACAGTATGTGCATATGGGCAGTGGCGACACCAGCACCAAAATGTTAAAGGAGGAAAACGGGGTGGCGGGGCAATAAAAGAATCGGGGGAGACATTTAAAATCTAAATTTTAAGTAACTTTCAATTTTGACATTCAAATTCAACTTTTTATTATTTGGGGGTACAAAATAGGTAGAGACATGCGCTGACAGGAGGTAATAACTGGCGGTATTAAAAACACGTTGATGGAGTAGGCCTACTTGGATTAGGAACATGGGTATCTGTATTATTTAAGAGCACATTGGGCCTAGGCTCATTGTGTATTAAGGGCACCATGTCACTTACATTATATCAAGGGCACTTTAGTACTGAATTATTTAAGGACATACTCTTGATATTTATATAAACATTTATAATGCTTTGACCTCTGCCTATCTTCGGCACCCGCGTTTAATTTACTTGACTATGATAAAGTAAAGGCACCTGGGTATCTCGAGATAACGGCACACTGCAGTGGGCCTACCTTGATTATGTGGTATCCGGTGCATTATTAAGGGCACACGGGGCAACTGGATTAGGGGGTAGGGCTTAGGCCTATGGGGTCCCTGGATATAATGGGACGACGGGTAGGGGAAGGTGGGGTAATGGCGGACACATTTTGTTAGAGAGGTATAACACACATATAATACGTCATATAACAATAAAAATCATGTTAACACAAAGCACTGTGAAGGTTCTACCTTTTATCAAGTTTTTATCAACTCATCATTTTGAAATTCGAAGCTACGACGCAATAAAAAAAAATGGCGTCGTCCGGCATTACCCCACACTCTGGGGGTAATCCCGGACCGTATTTATCAATGGCAGCTCTCTTTTTATTGGAATATAGCATTTCAATGGGAGTTAAAAATACCCTTTTTAAAAGTGTAGCAGAAATCAAAGAACAATGTCACATATTTATATGGTCAACAACTATTACCGATTTATGATGTTAAATTGACCACGCCCATATTGGTTACCATGGAAACGGTACATGTCCGGGATTACCCCAATCCATGTACAATGTATGGGCACATCATCTCTTATTATTATGCTCATCATTGTGACTCCGGATTCATTTCTTTTTTATCAGAAGGTATCATACATTACATAAAAAAATAATAAGACTTTGTTTTCCTTGATGTAGAAATACCAGTTTCAAAGAGAAATTGATGCACCAAAATATCAACTTGCCCAAAAAGTGATTTTTGTAATTCTCGCGAGAATTTGCGAGACAACCATCCCATTTAGGTTTTGTGTGATTTCAATGGAGAGGCACCTAACATCATAGGGTGGCAAAATACCACCTTCTTTCACCTGCCTTTAGATACAGCCCTGTCCGCGATTACCCCGCGTCCGCCATTACCCCAGCTTCCCCTACCTGCATTTCAGGTCTCATGGGAGGCCTACATAGGTATCGGGAAACACAAACGTAGGCCTACCTAGATTAAGGCACATGTATACCTGGATTATCAAAGCACCTGCGCTATTCGGATTATTTAGGGCCCCGTGGATTATGTATACATGTAGGACATGTTCTTGATATTATTGTATCACATTTTCTTACGCTTTGTTTACTTATTCCCCGTGAAATCTTCTAGCGGGTCCAGCGCGAAGCGCTGGTGCCCGCTAGTATACATAAATAAAGGTGAAAATCACTATGTGAAATATGAATGTTATAAATATCACTGATAGTAATAAACAATAAAAGATAATAAAATCTATAAAGGTAAATGTTTATATCTAATGAATGCCTATGTATGTGATATATAAAGTAAAAGACAACGATTTCCTATGTCAACAGCAAGCACTGGTATAATCCCTAATGGCATTTTAAAATTGCTAAAAATATTACTGCTGGTAGCGCGCGCTTCTCCCGTCGCGCTAAGGTGGTCTATCAAATGTGAAGCTAACGTTTTGGCTCGCTTACATAAGGGCGGCACTGCTACGCCAGCTCCCCGGGTTCGCTTCCAGGCGCCAGCGGAGCCGGTGTAGTATGAGACATAATTGTTCCCTGGAGCCATAGTCCGCCCTGTGCAGTAAAGTATAGGTTGGTATAGGGCACTCATCTCTATACACAGCACTAGTTTCACACTTCATCCCGTGTATGTTTATGGAGGCCAGACTATGGCTTGGCTCCAGGGGGACTATGGCTTCGTTCACACTGGTTCTCCTAATTTGACCCGTCTTTCTACCGTAGTTGCATTCCCAATACCGCGTCGTTGGGATATGATCACGCTGCGAATTCAGCACAGAGATAGCGGTTATGCGTCATTTTGGAACGGATCGCTTATTATACACGCACTTGAATCAAGTTCTTTGATTGGTCAGTTGCGACACTAAAAGGAATTCAGTTTTAAAGGGGCGGATCGCAAAGCGAGCCGACCACTACTTCCATGGGATTGCGAAAATGATGAAATTATGGTATTTCTAGATATAGATGGAGGCAGCCATGTTTATATTCGCTTTTTTCACACCAAGATATTTTGATATCAGAAGAATCCCCATATTGGTCTCATTATGTCTGTAAATTCTTAGGTGCCAGAAATTTTCCATTTAGAAATTATAGGCTAACATGTGGTGATTAACTGCCAAAGGTGTTTAACCATCCGCCAGTTTGCGTACTACTCAATGGGAACATTTGTTGTGACCTTGTGCTTTTAATATAAGAACCATGGGAGTTAAGCAACTCAACATTTGGAATGCGACAATTTCAAGGATGACCTTTCATATAAAATAAAAAAACATTAAGTCGAAACTCTGGCTAGCGATCAGAACATCTACTTTTAACAGTACCCGCAGTCCGTGATGGAGTCAAAACTATATTTGTGTAGTGTGTTGAAAAATTTGTTTAACTATGGAGAAATCCCCACTTGTGGTGGGGTTGTCTAATAGGTGAGTTTGAGTGCAGTGATTGAGTGGTAAAGTTATTTTAGTTTTAATGCACCTACACCTCTCATAATTGAAGAACTTTCTTTTCCCTCAACTTTTATTGGTATTCATTCATAAAACGGTGATTTCAGGAACTGTCACCAATAAAACCGATTTATGTACGTTATGTAAAGGGGTTGCTATCCCAAAAAATATCGGAAATTTATCAAGCGCTATAACTTTTGAACTATTAATGTGTTGTATGGAAAGGAAATGAGTCAGAGAATCCATTTGTGGTGTCAACTTTAACTGGCAATGCTGATTTATTACAATTTTGACAAAGGAAGTAACTTTTTGGGGTCAAATTTTTCGGGCAACGTATCAGAATCAAAAATTGCACCAATATCATTTTTGAGGTAAAAAGATTACTAGTATTCAATTCCTACTCAGATCAAATATTTAAAAACTAAAAATCGTTTCAGGTCACTGATATTAAATAAACATATGTCCTGGGTTAATTTATGATATTTCGATATTATGGATAACGATGACCGTAGAGTGCCATTTTAAATAGTGTATTTTACACTACACACCCCCCCCCCCCCCCCCCCCCCCCCCTAGTATCATTTATTTGAAAGCAGATTTAACCCTACACTTGAATTGATTTTAAGAGGCATCATTTATGTTTAAATATCAATATCGATATCATTTGAGACACACAGATAATATAAATTACGTTTATAATCAAGGTTTTATCAAAACAAAAGCCAGCGTGGAGGAATTACAGAAGATAAAGTTGCGGATATTAACTGTTTGCAGTCTGAGGCCTTATAAAGACTCGACCTCAGTCCTAATATCACTTTGAGCTGGGAATATATCTCTCTCGTCTTTATATTCTCCCTTCCAACCTCTCCATGGCTTTTACGCTCCTTAAGACTGAATAAATAGTAATAGCTCAACGTGCTTGGGCAAATACTCTCGCTGCAACATTTAATATGCTACATAAGCATGTCAAGCTTAGTTAGAAAGTAGATGAATCACCTCTCTTTGTAAAACCGGGATACTGATAGGGTGTATAATAGTTTCATTACGTCTCGCTATGCAAAAATAATGGCAAAGGTTTTATTTCATTTTGAGTTATTTTTTGCAAGCTAAACTTACTTATGGAAGGTTTGCGGCATTTTTTTTTTAAATTTAACTTTATACCAACTTGGTTCCAATTGCATCTATTTTTTTCTTATTTTGAAATGTAGCTTTCATGGACATTTATATTGCAAATAAAATTGTGTTCAAGTTTTAAGGCCTTATAGTCTTGGTTAAACTAGAAACAAACATGAACATAGATCAAACATATAAGGAAAGAAAATCATTGTGTTGCCAGTCCATGGCAAATGTGCTTCTACTTACTGTTTATACCTAGCTAGTTAAGAGCGTGTGTGGTCTAGTGTATAAGACGCCGGTCTCATGATACAAAGGTTGTAAGTTCGAGCCCCGCTACGGCCAACATGTTTGTATCCTTGGGCAAGGTACTTAAGTTTCAATTGCCTCGTGGTTCAGAGGTCACGTATACATGGTGGTCTCGTGCATCGGAAGAGCAAAATCCGAGCACGTTAAAAGGTCACAGACTCATTCGTAAAGAGTAGGGGATCATCCCGGTCTGTGGTTGCACAGTAACACGTCCTGTGTATTTATGCCCCCTACACGCTTGGTCCCTTATTGAGACGTTGAGTAGTATCAACAAGAAGAGGAAACAGATCATGCTAACTTGAGTGTGTAGAATCATCAATATGTGCTCTTACGGCGTTTTACGTTTGATTGTCATGGAACAGAACGACCGGGGAAATATATAATGTAGATTTGCCTTTCCGGTTCGCCCAGAAATGACCTGTTATCTTCATTTTAATTTTAATTTTAATTTTCATCTTTATCTTTAACCCTCGTCCTACTGCGCATTTTTGTGTACCACGGTTTATTAAGGAGGGTTGGGTTACACCCCCTCCCCCCTAATAGAATCCAAACAGAGATACAGAATAAACTTACTTAGGTACCATGCTGATAGCTAGAGGTCTCCTCTTTCAATACATCATAATCATTCCACAACATGACGTCACAATGACGTCATAAACTTGGTCGACCTCCAAAATTCCGTTGTACAGTGAAATATAGGCCAACATTAACATGTTCGCCAACAAAGTTTGCTTATACGAGATTATTCTAACATTCTCTATAAGATTCAAGACTACGGTATACTATTAAGATATTTTTGGAATGGTGATTTTAAAAATTGTAATATGCAATCTCCCCCTACCCACAGATTTTGACGGCGTACCCTACCCACACAGGTAAGGTGGTATCCTCAATTTGTTTCCATCAAATGAGCGCAAAGGATGGACAAGAGATTACTTAGATGCCCTAGGTCACTCTCTGCTGTATTTTGGTGCCTCGGAAAAAACCTTTAGGGGTTAGTAGGACGAGGGCTAAAGAAGATGAGAGAACTATCCATTCAAAGTAATATCATAATGATTGTGAATGTATAAAAAACTGCGTTCTAGACAACATCGATACACGTATTGCATCAGACAATAGTCTTATCATTGTTAAAATATAACAGTTAAAATAGAATCATGTGCCGGTATTTTAAAGTGTAGTTATTAATCTTACTTTTCAATTTTGTTCAAATAATATGGTGCAACGTCCGATAACGTTGAGGAATGTAAGTTAACAAGTAACATAATGAGTCCAATGGTTTGCCCATGTAATATGAAACTTAACAGCATACAATCTTATCATATTTCCGCGTATGTTTATATTACGAAATCATGAACAGCATCGTATTTTAGAGGTGCACGGCATTCGACTGGTTCAAAAATGTAACCTGCATACCTTTCAAGTATGTAGTTTCCGAATATAATATATCATTGTTAGTATTATAACACCTTGAACGACGATAATGTTAGACATCTCCTATTATAACTATCCAGAATCACATCCTACTCTTGTTTAAAACCGCCATAAGGCTATGAAAAATAACCACAATTTGTTTTAGATACATTTTTCTCAAATAATGTAAAATCAGCCGGTTTTGAATTTGTTTTCTTCACATATTTAAAAAAATCCCGAATTTGGTGACATTTTAGGAAAAAACAAATCCCGCCCGACCGACCGACCCTACTTGACAGGTTCGTCCGCCCGTAAAACAGGGTTGTTGTTTTTCGTCGCCTAATTAACGGTTATTTCAGTAAAACACGGAGAGGTACTTGCAGTATCGTCATAAAGATGTTCCTTAATACGTTTACAAGAATCAATTCAATTATAAAATGCTTCTGGTAATGGTTTACAAGAGAAATGGTATTTGTCATTTCTAGATTTAGTATTACTTTTTATCATTTTTGTCATATGTGAAACGCTTACAGCAATTTCTCCCAACAGATACATGTATGTGAATTTGCGTACAAATGTAACGCGATGTCATAATTATGTACCCACTCCACTAATATATCTGTTGCCAACGGCATATGTTGTTTAGTCAGGAAATAAGCCTCACAGAGCCTGCTTGCAATATTATTACTGTAGGTCAATATACCACATCAGATACATCTTACTGTTGAAGGGGAAACCACACAAGTAAAAACCCATGGGCTCTACATTGGCATCCATCAGAAAACAATAATTACAGGCGAGATTCACGTTGTACCTAATCATCCAATATGGGTCCTGCTGACAGTGGCTTCCGGGTGGACGAGGGATGCCATAGTGAAACATAATCAACGAGAGCACATAATTCCAATTCGTCCCATGCAATATTAACCCACGAACAAATGAATGTCCTTTATTGGTTCTCCTTTTATTTGCAGTCTTATACCTTGATGAAGACGTACAGCCTCTACCCTTTGGGTGCAACGCATGTTGAAGGGGTTGAAATATTGACTTAAATATGGTATAGGGTCTAAGCCTCTAAGGTAATAGTAAAATTACAAATGAATTTCCTTCAACGGGTGTTTCCTTTATATTGACATCGTCATTCGAGAACACTGATTTGTTCTATGACCTCAATCACATTGCTAACTGAATTTTAAACGCACGTTCTCTTAATGGGGAGTATACATTTACCGTCACTTTACTTCAAGACCTAACCATTAACGTTGAACTAAGACAACACCACTTATATTAGATTGAAGACAGTCCGACGCTAAAGCTAAGAGGAGGCAATTTGTGTATTGTGATCGATGTGTTTTCCCCTATAATAACCTAGTACGATTTCATAGATTGTCATAATGTGTCTAGGCAGGTCATAGGCCAAAGAAAAATTGTTATGTTGTCCTCCACAACTTTCAGAGAGGAGGGGCGGGCGGGCGGATTTTTTTTTTTAATTTTTTTTAAAAAAATTTCTTTTACCAGCGGAAGCTCAAAGTTCAGCCAACAAGAAGTTTAAATCACTCTAAAGAGTCGCACATATATGTTATAAACACTTAATTTAATATTCAATGCCATTAAAACTGTTTTTAAAAAATATGAAGAAAAGAAAATATGAAGAAGAAAAAAATATGAAAAATATGAAGAAAAAAATAAAAAATAATAGCGGCCCTAAATCTGACGAGCGGGCAGTCGAGGACAACATAACCATTTTTTGGCCTTATCAAAGAGTATGTGTTTCTATGATGCATTTACCTTCGATAATGATAACGTTTTTACCAACTCGAGCGGATCAACACCCCGACCTCTTGCAATCTTGGCATGAAACTTAATGATAACATTGGGCAACGCCACATACAGGCCCGCGAAATCCAAAGGGGGATGCGCAATCACGGAGAAAACAGCCGCACATGCGCAAGCAACGGGACAAAGGCCCGTAAGGATGCAAGACAGAACTGAATCAATTCAAGGGCCGGCGGTAAATTCGAAATCTGCTCAATTGTATTTCGGAAATTCGTGATTATTGAAAATAGTTACTTAAACAAAAACACAGAGATTATGATGTGCCTAAGGGGACAATGAAACGGGTTTTCTTCCCAGATTATTTATCGTTTTAACTCATATTGCTGTAGATTTATAAGGGTTGTTGAACTCACTTGTCAAAAATGTTGCCGCTTTCAAAATACCGTATCATATGTGTTAGAGTGTTATCAATCTAACACAATTCGTTAGTACGCAAAGCAATCAAATTGTCAAAGAAAATATACTGATAATATTTCAACTCGATTTAACCTCAGGGTTTATTGTCCCTTGTAGGAAATGATCCACTACTAAACTAGCGTTACTAAGAAGGTTAAATTTATTACAAAATATGAGCAGAAAAAAAACAATACATACGTTCGTTATTACCCGTTACATTTTCAGGGGACTAATGCACTATGCATCATTGGTCTAATATAACTGATTAGATTCGATCCTTAATCCAATACGACTACCGTATACAGGTGTATTCTGGAGCTTCGGATATTAAGTTCAACGTAAACAGGTTTTTTTTTATTAATATATTGACTTATTTGATATTCCATGAACATAACGTTAGGTGTGAGATGTGTTTATTGTCAAATAAATATAAATCTACATAACATCGCAACACTGAAAATGATGTTGTAGATTTGTGAACAACCTTTGAACGAGATATGAATTACGGTATTACCGTAATATATTCATGAACAAATTAGAGCTCACCATTTAACTAATTATGTAAGGTTTTCAATAGGTTTACTAAATACAATAACTAGCCTACTCATATGTAGAACCTGGATTCATCATGCCCACACCCTCTACGACAGTTAACAGTAACTATAAAAACCAAGTGAGTAGGAATCAGAGTTGCCAGTCTGATGAGGCTACCAGCGTGGTAGTGAAACATCATTAAACAGTGAGTACCATCTTTCACTTCTCCTGGATGTGTACACAAATAATTCTCAGTATTATGTCTACAAACAATTGCCAGATGAAGGTATTCAAAGATGTGATCATTACTATTTCACATTCAATATTCATTGCTAACAGAATCATGCTTCACATGAGACACTTTTTTGACACGCCCTGGAGTTTCCACCAAGTAAAATTTCCTCAACGGAAATAACAATACTGTTCTCATAAGTGAGCATTGAGCTATATAGAAAATCAACTTAATTAATAGTATTCCAAGAACATAAGAATACATTGTACGCATTAGAAAGAAATGTCCGTGGACGTCCATATTTTATAATTGAATTCGCATTCGCATTCGCAAAAGGTACCAACACTGATCATATAGTCAGGAATGAACAAAATCGATTTGTTTATTAATCAAAAACAAACCAGACGCTATACCTAGACTTTGTACCTCATTGGTGATTTCGCTGCAGATATTTATGATCGGTACGTTTAATAGACCATGAACTAAAGATAGATATGAATAGTTACCAACCTTGCGTGAACATAAATGTTGCACACTGAAGGTAACACAGCACTATCGATCGTCGTCGTAAATTCTACATGTTAGTTTATTCACCTGCCCCTACAATTATCTGATTATAGACACACGGCTAAAAGGCTCACAACGTAATATCCCAAAAACTGTGTTATGCCGATTCCATGCACATGGTTGGCATTCTCCGATTGGATCGAATTTAAGTTTTCACCATGGTATAAGCCCAGCAGGAGACTTCATACGGTAAAAGTGACTGTGAAAACAAATGGTTAATCGACTTTCACGATATGACTCGGATAGAGCACTTCACTTAATGCAGTACCGCAGAGGGGAAATCTCCTCTTCACGACGCAGTAAATTGAAATTTATATGAATGTTGTCGTTTTAGCCCATTCCCTGCTGTGGCGTATCAAATCCGATATAAACGAATCGATGTGCAATTACAATCAGAATGATTCAGAATAACTCATGATATTTATTATGACAGGTATCAAAGGAATAACATGTTTGGATAGATTGCTTTCAGAAAACATATAATTCCCCAGAATCTAAAGAAAAGCATATAATAATAATAATAATAATAAGTGAGATTTATAGAGCGCCTAATAGCAGAGGCCTCAAAGCGCTGTACATTTTAAAAACCAATAAACAAGATATTATACATTAATCATTTAAAAGCAAGAAATACTGGCATAATATAAACATGATAAAACATACACAAGCGGAAAATATGGCAAGTCCGGTAAAATTCCACACACACATATTTACAGAGTGGGAAGATAACACATTAAAATCAAACACTATACGAGTCTTTAAAAAGATGAGTCTTGACACGAGACTTGAATTGAGTTATCGTAGTCGAACTGCGGATGGCAAGAGGGAGCTGATTCCAGAGTTTTGGTGCTGACATCGAGAAACTTCTTCCATAAGTGACAGATTTCGCGGAAACGGGTTGCAATAAGTGTTGAGACACTGATCTGAGTAAGCGTGGCGGTTTGTAAGTCCTCACCAGGTCTGTTAAATAGATTGGTGCGAGGCCATTGAGTGCTTTAAATGTGAGTAAGAGCACCTTATACACAATCCTTTGACGATATATGTTTGTAAGGAATCAACCATAAATATATCATTCATTTCATTAAAAACATGAAAGGAATCATCCATAAACATATAATTCATGTCATTAACAACATGAAAGGAATTATCCATAAACTTATCATTCATTTCATTAACAACATGAAAGGAATCATCCATAAACATATAATTCATGTCATTAACAACATGAAAGGATTTATCCATAAACATATAATTCATGTCATTAACAACATGAAAGGAATTATCCATAAACATATCATTCATTTCATTAAAAACATGAAAGGAATCATCCATAAACTTATCATTCATTTCATTAACAACATGAAAGGAATCATCCATAAACTTATCATTCATTTCATTAACAACATGAAAGGAATTATCCATAAACATATCATTGATTTCATTAACGATATGAAAGGAATTATCCATAAACATATCATTCATTTCATTAACAACATGAAAGGAATCATCCATAAACATATCATTGATTTCATTAACAACATGAAAGGAATCATCCATAAACATATCATTCATTTCATTAAAAACATGAAAGGAATCATCCATAAACTTATCATTCATTTCATTAACGATATGAAAGGAATCATCCATAAACATATCATTCATGTCATTAACAACATATCATAAAATATTTTGAAAGAAAAACATGTCATTCTTGTTTTCAGTGATTCATAAATGAAACAAAGGTACCGTAAATATAAATCTCTAATGAAGTGCACAGTTTAGTTACTAAAGTGGAAACTTACAGAAAACAACGGTTGCTAATGTTAACAGCAAGATAGCCATTAAACCCCTTTTTAAAATCGCACATACTTTGACCGCAGTCCTTGGCTGGCAATTTGTGACACTGAAAGATTTTAGTTAGGCATCATCTCACGAATGGTCCTGAATCATGCAAATAGTTGATTTGGAATAACCTGTTAAAGTCAGTATATTCAAAGTTTGCAGAGGCAGGATTTCACTAAATTACGCCTCAAGGCCTCAATAACATTGATTACCTGAGATGAAGTGGCCTCATTTACGCCATCCAACGAAATGGCAGAGTTAAATAAATAAACGCAATGCATGCAATGTAAGGGAAGAGGATACAGTTATAGGCCTGAAGTTGTTAAAAGGTTTTACCCCAATTATAAATAACAAGTCAAGGAATCTGTACTTGTGGTATACTAATAATAAAAAGACAATATCAGTGAGTCAATATTACCTTTGTCAAAAGTCTACGCCTTCATTACACGCCTTTAAACATTTTATCTGAAACACCAGAAAACTAGAGTTTGTAAGCGCACAAATACGTTCGAAACTTGACACATATGGGACATTGTCTCAAACCATCTTAAACAAATTTCACTTTCAGTGCGTATTGCATTAATCAGGTTAAGCAGTTTTGTATTATACGAAGCTTATATTATTTAATCTTTACTATAATGTGTGTAGGCTAGTATACTTCTCTGTATTTTTGGAAGTTCTGTATTTGGAAATGCTTGTTACATAGTTGCAAGCTATAAATAATATAAATAATAGCGGATTTGCTGCCAGACACTAGGATTGCAATAAGAACACGTACGCTAATAAATGTTTTGATCCTTCTGGTTTGCAATCAGAATACGATATGACCCGCCAAGGAAACAAGGGGAAAGGGGCAAACCGGACGAGATATGCTTGACTGGACAACAAAGCAAATTTCGCGGGCTGGCGAATCCCGATTCGGGATTGGTTTAAAAACTTTAACCACGGCCGTCTGCAAATCCGGCAAACAAAAACGTGCCGGCAACCCTAGTGCGTGAGCAACTCAGAATTATGTTAGACAAGGAAAACAATTTTTATATCAATTTCACATTATGTAAATGCCGTCTGATGTATGTTACAATGACGTTTATACTTTATGCATTTATAATACTCTGTGATTATAAAATGCTTAAACGTTTGCATTTCTTCTTCGTCCCATCCTATAAACACTATAAATATCCGGTATCATTTATTTGAGAGCAGAATTACCCTACACTTTAATTAAGAGGCATCACTAATGCTCCGTTTAATATCAATATCGATATCATTCGCGGCACAGGTAATTTACGTTTGTATTTAAGGTTTTATCAAAACAAATCAAAAGCGAGCGTGGAGGAATTGCAGAAGATAAAGTTGCGGATATTAACTGTTTGCAGTCTGGGGCCTTATAAAGACTCAACCTCAGTCCCAATATTGCTTTGTACCGGGAATATATCTCTATCGTCTTTATATATCCTCCCTTCCAACCTCTCCATGGCTTTTACGCTCCTTAAGAATGAATAAATAGTGATAGCTCAATGTACAAATACTCTCGCTGCAACATTTAATATGCTACATAAGCATGTCAAGTTTAGTTAGAAAGTAGATGAATCACCCCCTCTCTTTGTGAAACCTGGATATTGATAGGGTGTATAGTTCCATTACGTCTCGCTATGCAAAAATGGTGCCAATAGTTTGATTTAATTTTGGAGTTATTTTTAGCAAGCTAAACTTACTAATGGAAGGTTTTACGACACTTTTTTTTTTTCACTCCATAAACATTCGGTTCCAATTTCATTTTGAAATGGAGCTCTAATGGACACTTATATTGCAAAGGTTTTCTTGATGTTTTAAGGCCTTATAGTCGTGGTTATAACCATGGCAAATTTGTTTCTACTTACTATTTGATCCTATGCATATTTTAGCAAATCACAAAATAATTGCCTTTGAGCGCATTTATTGAAGTTTACGTCTGTTAATTGAATAGTCAAGTATGGTTTTCTAACGTTAAACAATGTTCCAAATAAACAAATTAAACTGTAATATTTCGGGGTTTTTTCTAACTATTTGTCATACTTCAAGCCATTTCCCGTTTATGCTTCCAACGTGTTGAAAATATTCGTTCGAATCTCATTTACGTTGAAAGTTGGATAAGCTTGTATAATTGAGGATGTCAATCGTATAATTGATATTGTAAAGTATGATGATATAATCCTTTGCTGTAAACAGAAATGTCAAACGATGACCAACAGACGTCAATTATTACAAATGTTATAGTGAAATTTAAGTACTACATCATGTAGGGATAGATTACATCTTGCTTAGGTGATCAAAGGTCGTCAAAAATGTCTTTTCATCTGAATAATACACTAATAATTGGTATTTGTACATAATCATTCTGGAAACAAGATAATTTATGATTGAATAACTTACTGAGAGACCCATGGTTTATCAGTTGAAAAAGGTTAATCATTATTGACCATAGGCGACTGTATGTATGATCACTCACTCGTAAAGATAAGATGGAATGGCATTTAGGGTAAATCAGCAAGAGCGTTTTTAAAATTTGGTTACTGAAAACGTTTATTTTTTTACAAAGGAGCGTTTACTAGACTATTATTAAGGTAACGATAAGCTTATGGATACCTCAATCTTTGCATCCATAAATGAGGTGCAAAAGGTCTAAATCTTGAAGACTATTCAGGAGTGTGATGAAGTCATTCTGTTCATGAACTATAAACTCCTCATAAACTATAGCTATAAACTTATAGCTTGTGAGCTATAAAATCTTGCTACTTATTCAAATCTGATAGGTTAAGATCATACTAAATAGTTTATGTTTGATTGTCATGGTACAGACCGACATGGTTAAACGTAGTGTAAATTTCCCTTTTCCGGTTCGCCCAAAAATTAGCTTATAATCTTCATCTTTGACCCTCGTCCTACTGAGCCTTTTTGTACCACGGTTTACTACTGGGGGGTAATACAATCCAAACAGAGATGCAGCCATGCATACCAAAAAAAGAACAAACATTCCAAGCATGACGTCACAATGGTGTCATAAATAAGTACATTGCCACTTCGGCTAATACCATTTTGTCTAAATGCACATAGTCTAATAAACACGTGATATAATGCCCTTTTTGTCTAATATCCATTTAGTCTAAATACCACTTCGGCTAAAACCCACTTTGTCTAATATCAATTTGTCTAATAACCATTTCGTCTAATATCCATTTTGTCTACAACCATTTCGGCTATATACCACTTGGTCTAATAACCATTTTTGTCTAATTTCCACTTTGTCTATTGACCACTTTGTCTAAAGCCATATTTTTAAATCACCACTTCGTCTAAACGCCACTTCGTCTAATCCCCACCTCGTCTAAATGCCACAAGGCAGCCGGAAATACTGGATATCAGTGAAAATTTCACTGATAACCCGTCCAAAAGCAGCACACTTTTGGGAACGGTACTTTTAGGCTGCACTTGGGATCATTGTGAACAGTTGAGTTGTGAAAGTATACCCTTTGAGAATAGGCGCAAAAAGGGAGTCTTAACCGCCACACTCCCCATAAATTTCATGTGAGCGCCCCCTCCCCTACAGGGATATGAATAGGTTTATTAAAAAAAATGCTTTTAAAAATTGCTTTTCAAAACAAATCGAAAAACCTAGTTTTTCAACTCAATAAACCTGGTTTATCAAATTCAATAAGCAAGGGTTTTGATACTAGTTGATCAAAAACCTTGCTTTTCGATATTTTTACAGTTTTTCTCAAAAAATATAAAGTTGATCAGTTGTTTAGAATGTGATAGTTTGTGCATATTTTAAAATCAATACTTGAAGTAAACATTGTGGACGAAAGGCACGTTGCCCAACAATTTGCATTATATTCCAATAATTGCAATGCTATCAACATTGTTACTGATAATTCACTAATGGACGGTGATAACAATGTATCAGAGAATACCAATGTTGAATGACAAAAAATCACGACAAAAGGAGGAAGGATGCACAATGGCAAACAAAGTTTAATAGATGACTCCAATACATGAAGCAAAGCAAAGCAACAAATTGTTTGACCGGAATGTTGTATGGCTGGCCGGCTATGTTGAGACCTTTAAACTAGCTACTACTAAATAGATAAGCAAAGGACCTGGTTAACTTGTAACCAAAACCTGTCTTTGTATAAACCATGGAATGACAGGTGGTAACGTGAAATGATGGCAAGGTCAATCAATCATGAATGTTGTATTGAGCTATACTTGCCTCATACTGTTGACAATTGTATTTCAAGGGGTGCTTATTTTGGCAAATTAGCATGATCATTTCACCTTAATTTTGGACATTAATGGGCATTTATTTTCCCGATTTTGAAATTTTGCTGTTGCGATATATAACTTGTAATCCCGACCGATAACTCAATAGTGTTTGATATGCATTGTACATCTATGACATAATTTATTTACCTCAAATAATATTTTCTAAAATAGAATAGAAACATATGGGCGAGAATATGAATTTAGACCAAATGGCAATAGGATTTTTTTCAGGGGGGGGGGCAAGATTTCCAACATTTTCGTAAAAGGTTGTCCCAATTTTGTTTGCAGTCAGCTCAGAATATTTGAGAGCGGGTGGGGGGCACAAAGGTCGTTTTAAGGATTTTTTTCTGTGTCAGGAGGGGCCACTGGACCAAGTGATAGTAAACCCATAAATATGGTGAACCTCAACAATGCCGTTGTAGGCCTACAGTGAAATTCCAATGTTCGCAAAAAAAGTTCCGAATATTGGAATTTCACCGGTGTTTGGTGTTTGGCTGAAAAAAGAGGGAATTTATGTTCCTAACATAGCCTACTCTATAATATTCAAGACTATATTATTAACTGGTTCATAGATATAACCTGCATAACTTTCTAGCATGCAGTTTGTGAATATGATATATCATCGTTTGTATTGTAACACCTTGAATCACTACAATGTTAGACAATGATAGCTATCCAAAATAACATCCTACGCTTGTTTTACACAATACAAAGGAGTGGTACCTGCAGTATCGCCATAAAGATGTTCCTTTATACGTTTACAAGAATCAATTATAAAATGGTTCTGGTAATGGTTTAACCACCCTTTGTTTTAGATATATTTTTCTCAAGTTATGTTAAATCAGCCGTTTTTGGCCGAAAAGCTGTCCAATTTTTATTTCTTCACATATTTAAAAACAAAATCCGGATTTTGGTGACATTTTTTCGGAAGAAAAAACCCCGCCCGACCGACCGACCCTACTTGACAGGTCCGTCCGCCCGTAAAACAGGGTTGTTGTTTTTTGTTGCTTAATTAACGGTTATTTCATTAAAACACTGAGTGGTACTTGCAGTATCGTCATAAATATGTTCCTTAGTATGTTTACAAGAATCAATTATGAAATGCTTCTGGTAATGGTTTACAAGAGAAAATGATATTTGTCATATCTAGATTTAGTACACTTTTTTATCATTTTTGTCATAATGTGAAACGCTTACAGCAATTTCTCTCAACAGATACATGTATGTGAATTTGCGTACAAATGTAACGCGATGTCATAATTATGTACCCCCTTATTTTGTTAGTCAGGAAATAAGCCTCACGGAGCCTGCATACAATATTATTACTGTAGGTCAATATACGTCCACATCAGATACATCAAACTGTTGAAGGGGAAATCACACAAGTAAAAGCCCATGGGCTCTACATTGGCATCCATCAGAAACAATAATTACAGGCGAGATTCACGTTGTACCTAATCATCCAATATGGGTCCTGCTGACATTGGCTTCCGGGTGGACGAGGGATGCCATCGTGAAACATAATCAACGAGAGCACATAATTCCAATTCGTCCCATGTAATGTTAACCCACAAACAAATTTAAATTGCCTATTTTGTTTTGGTTCCCTTTTATTTTCACTATTATGCCTTCGTAAAGACGTACAGCCTCTATACCCTTTGTGTGCAACGTATGTTTGTGTGACCTGCTTACAATCAACCTGTCTCATATTTTCATTTTTTAAAATCTTGTGAACGCCATTTAGTCTGATTTTACCTTTTTTTAAGCAGACCCTACCGTTTAGGTGACAACGTATGTTTGACCATTTCCCCCAATCTACCGCTTTGATCTTCCAGTTTTCCAATTTAGTAACCTCAGCTTTAATGACATAAATAACATAATATAATGAGGTTCAAACGTACTCTTAAAACGTTTGATATCTACTATGTATAATATATGGTTATATTTATTTAATAAGGGCTTACTTAAATTAAGTGACAACGAAATTTCACAATGAGATTCTCTCTAGTTCGGCGGCATCACTTGGAACACTTCGTGTGCAACATCTTTGGATCAAGATAATTACTGGTCTTCTCTCCCTCCGCTTATTATAGGTCAATAAATGCGTACGTGCTGTTTCGAGAGAAATTAGACAAATCACACTGATGTTGATGTGTGAATAATGGCACGACCCCTGAGGGGATTGTTATTGCGAGCATATCAACATTTGCGCAAGTGCGTTGATTTGTCTAATTTTTCGAGAAACAAAACATGCGCATGTATTGACCTAATTCATACACGCATAACACTATACAAATCAAAATTTACAATTTGAAATTCGTAAAGGGATTGAAATATTAAATTAAATATGGTCTATGGTCTAAGGTAATAAATTACAAATGTATCAGCTTTAACGGGGGTTTCCTTTACATTGGCAAACAAAGAATCTCGTCATCCGAGAACATTGATTTGTACTATGACTTCAATCAAATTGCTAAACTAAATCTGATACACATTGTTTCCTAATGGGGAGTATACCCTTCCGGAGTCATTGCTTCAAGACCTGACCATTAACGGTGAACTAAAACAACATATCAGACACTAAAGCTAAGAGGAGGCAATTTGTGCACTGTGATCAATATGTTTTTCTCTATTATTACCTAGCACGATTTCATACGCATAAATTGTCATAATCTGTCTAGGCGAGCCATTGGGCTATTCCATTTATTAATGGTACACCCCCCTATAGAAGGCATGGGAATCCCAAAATATTTGACACTTTTTGAGCGTGGGAATTCCCAAAAAATAATTCCATATTCCTCTCGAAGGTATAGAAGGCATGGGAATTCCCAAAAGATTATCACATCTTGGCCGTGGGAATTCCAAAAAATAAATCCATATTCCTCTTGAAGGTATAGAAGGCATGGGAATTCCCAAAAAATCATCACATTTTGGCAGTGGGAATTCCCAAAAAAAAAATCCATATTCCTCTCGAAGGTATAGAAGGCATGGGAATATGGGAATTCCCAAAAAATTATCACATCTTGGCCGTGGGAATTCCCAAAAAAAAATCCATATTCCTCTTGAAGGTATAGAAGGCATGGGAATTCCCAAAAAATCATCACATTTTGGCCGTGGGAATTCCCAAATTTTGGATTTTGTCGGTGGGAATTCCCAAGAAAAAATGCCATATTCCTCTCATAGGTATAGAAGGCATGGGCGTGGGACTTCCCAAAAATAAAAAGAGTTTTGGCCTTTGGATATTCAACAACAAAAAAGACCATGTTCCTCTAGAATGGTGTGTTGAAGGGATGGAAAATCAAAACAAAATAAACATTTTGATATTTATAGCGAATCTGGTCATAATTAAGGTACATTTTTGGTTTTACATCATGGGCTTCTGAAAATGTAGTCCTGTACATATGCGTTCTGCCATCTTTATACTTATTTGGATTCGATTCCCCCAACTGACCCCAATTGAAATTGGATATAAATTAAGCAAACCCCGTTCAATTCCCTGAATGGGTGCAATTCCCAAATGATAGTCGTCCCCCCCCCCCCCCCCCCCCCCCCCCCCCCCCCCCCCCCTTCCGACACGCCACTGTCTCGGTCCTTCCCCCCAATTTTTATTTTAACAAACAGATTTTCTGCTGATTAATTTTACCAACTGAGTCTGATCAATCGATGTTTAATACCAACTTAATTTTGCGGACCAATTTTGCTGACTGGACTACAATACAAAGAGCCAACTCATGATCCACCAATTTTTCTACCAACTTATTTTGATGGCTGATATTGCCAACGGATCAACTTACTTTTTTACCAATTGATCAAACTTATTTTGCTGACGGATCATTTTGGTAACTGATTTTGTTGTTTACCAAGTGATTTTGCCGAGAAAATATTATTATTACTATTAGTACCAACTGACTTTGATATTACCAACTTGTTTTCTGAACTAATATTGCTGCAACTGGCTTTAGGGACACACCATTAGATTTTCGGGGGGGGGGGGGTTAAAAAAATGCCCCTCTATCCATTTTGAATTTTTTAAAAAAAGGAAATTGTTTAAGCCCCGACCACCCCTAGAGGTCCGTTTGCCCACAATACAACAGGTTGGGTGTTTTGTTGTCGCCTATACCCTGGCTCTCATCGATCATGCTCATAAAAAAAATAGTAGGTTGATTTTTTTATACCTCACAGTTCAATTTTTGTTCTTGATTGATCCCTGGTGGTGTTTTTTTAATTTTTTGTTTTTTGTATTCCCTTCATGTAGGAGTCCATGTCTGTACCTTACAGGACACAATACATGACTTTATTGTTCCCCCACAAAACAAAAACCAAGCCCAGTGAAAAATTATCAAATTAGCAATCGGTCTCAATTTTTAATTTATTTTTGCAGTAAGCTTTTTTCGTGATTTGATTTATTTCTGTAATACCATGAAAGTTTACTCTCATGGTAATACTTAATACCTAATTGTTTGTTGAAGAGAAAGTATGTCAAACCTGATAAATGAATTGTCAATTAAGAAATACAACAAAAAAAGTGTAAATATAAATAAATGCACATGAACATTTGTGCTATCGAATAATATGAATACTATAAATACTGGAAGTGCAACCATAAAATAACTAAAATTTCACAGCAACTTAATTTAGCGAATTAGCATTTAGTCAACTATTTGCGGCAATTTAATTTCACTAATTTGTAACACCTTCCTATTATGATTATAACCATTATAAATAATATAACTGGCCGCAATCTAATTTGGCGAATTAGATCGCTTAGCGAAATCATGACGAAATTAAATTGCTAGCGAAATTAAGTTGTTTTACAGGTATATGATTTTTAGCACTGCCAAGCCTGTGTGCAGGGCATGGGGCAGGCTACATGTACTATACTATGTAGTCAGTGATGTGCAGTAATCTAACACCAGTCTGTTATGTAATCAAGTAAACGTGTTAATTATCTATGCACTATAATACTCACAGCATGTAGAGTGTACTGAAGTTTTCTTTGCTACACATGTACACTGGCAGAGCATCCCATTGGATGTATTCTACAGTGCATGTGATGCTTAGTGGAGCTGGAAGAGGCAATTGTTGTTCCTATGTATTAGAACTTTGATAGAGCTAGGCAAATTAAAAATAACATCGTGTTATAAGGGTCCTGACTTTTTGCTAAAATGGAGGCCCTTTTTTGTTCTTCATTTTTTCCCACTTCAGGTGAAAAATTGCCC
>CM069443.1:795060-905362 GCA_035610835.1 Ophiura sarsii
CTGCAATAGGGGATATCCCCATTCTCTAAATAGGTGCAAATTACTGCAAATCATGTCACAGTGCTATCCAAGTGGGGTACCCTATTAGCATGCACCATGTGCACCCCTGTTATAGATAGTACGATGTCCTATACACACAAAAAAATACACACAAAATGGCGGAAAATATCCCCAATCCGCCCCGGTAGGAGTGTATACACAATATCCCCAATTGCATAGTGTGGAACTCATACATGTCATATCCCCTATTCACACGTCTATGGTTGGCCGAGTCCGCCATAAGGGCGCACAGCACTAAATCACTCCTCGTTTTGTGTAATGGTAGTAAGTTCCGGCAAAACAAAAAACGATTTTGTGATTAATGGGGTCCTTTGGGAATCAGTTTGGCGTGAGGATAGCGTTTCATAATTAAAATGAAAGATAATCTCTTGTACTTTGATCAGGATATTGCAAAATATTGATTTTCGATTGTATTGAAAATTTATCACGTGTATGAACATACGTGATCGGAGGCGGTTAGAAGGCCAGCGTCCGGGCTGAAAATATGGGTGGCGCTGTTTAAATGATCGTATCGTAAAATCGAAATTGGAAGGTGTTACACTTCTTGACGATTTTATGAAATTTGAATGTTTGTTTATTAGAATAAAGCATTCGAGACGTTCCAAAAATGGTTACTAAGGGCCCAAATAGCGACTCTTTTAGCCCTAATTTACATGTAATCCAATGGGCGGTATATTTAGTGCTGTGCCCCCATAACGTATATCAATACACGTATTGATATACGTACTCGATTTTCGAACACGCGTATCGAATTTCAAACCACGTGGTTGATATTGACCAATTCTAATCGAGTTTCGAGTACGTGGATAGAGAATCGATGCCGTGGGATAATATTTTACAATTACGTGGTACAGACATTCGAGCCCGCGTATACAGTCCTGTAATAGTTAACAGCCTCGTTCAGGGAAATTTAGGTTATAGTTAGACCAAATATCAACATATTAAACATGTTTAGTAGTGGATGGCTAAATGGCGAGTTGTGAATGGGATGGGAGAGTTGATGTGTATGGAGAGTTGTGAGGCGAGTTGTGGGGCAAGCAGTGACGTACACAGGGGGGTCCAGTTTTGTGTGGATGTTTTACGATTTTTTGGAGTCTGCAAAAAAAAGAAAGATTGTCGGTAAATCATGCCTTTCGTCGGTACAACATACAACTATGGTCGTGCCCCACCGCCCCCCCCCCCAGTTTCCCAAAAGCTGGGTACGCCACTGAGGGGGGGGGGGGGGGGGGGGGGGGGGGGGGGGGGGGGAGGGGGGAGGGGGGGGGGGGGCGATTTGTGGAGTGAGTTGTGTAAAATTAATGTGGGTGAGCCAAATACAATATTTATGGAGTGAAAACAATAACTATGCTTTTATTTTTGAGATGACCCGATCACATTTTCGTAACACAGAATTATTTCAAACATACGGAGATTTTCATATCATATAAAAGCTCATATTTTTCTCATCATCATAAACCATGTTGTATTTGTTTTACTATACATCATAAATATTCAGCGTCTTATAAACTTTAAATTACAGATTTAGTTTATTTTGATTTGATTAGATCAAGATAATTTGATATTTTGTAAGAAGAGGTAGCTACTAACCATGACCCTATACACGTCTTACGCACAGGAGTGTGTGTGTATCTGCAACACCGAGAATATGACTATGAGTACCCCCATCTACATCTACATTTACATCAACATTTACATTTACATCTACATTTACATTTACATCACATCACATCACATCACATTTAACATTTATATTTAATATATCACATCACACACATCACCTCACTTTACATCACATCATAAGACCTGAAAAACCTCGAAACCGAGCTCCAAACAAAGTGTACGTAAAACTGTACGGTACTTAGTGAAAAGTTCACCTGTAAACACTGTTAGCTGAACTATTGGTGCAGGACATTGGGGCTTTTTCTGCACAAAATTTAAAAAAAATTTTTACACAAAAATGGATTCCATTGTTTCTTTTAAGGACACTCATCCAGCTCTTCATGTTTATAGACAGAAATAATTCATTTCACTTACCAGTCGGTGAGCGGCCAAGTCAAAACTGGGTACTTTTGTGTTATTATAATGTATGTATAGTATCCGAAATTCTGGTATGGGATGCAACATGCAACACGTGCGTGAACCTCAAAGGGCCTAACAAAAAACAAAAATCGTTACTGTTAACGTAAAGGTCCAACATAATATAATACAATTAATGCAGGGATTTAGCTGGATTTCCACCTAATAATAGTTCATTAAAAACATATTGTCTCATTATATTGCCTCATTTATTATTGCCTCATTATACATGTATGTATAAATATGACAACCCCCTACAAGCCTGCGATTATACATTTTTGTTTGTGTATGTGGTCTTTTTATGTTTCTAAATCTCATTTACCTGTTTTCTCTTCTTCACCCATCTCCCGCTTTAAAAAATAAAAGTAAAAAGATTAGTGCCGTGCCGTGGGATAGGTTAGTTAGACTAACATAACAGCAATTCGTTGGGCCTTAAAGCTATTGTCGTAATGGACAGTTCGATAGCTTTTGACCCTCCAATGGAGGGTCAAAAGCTATCGAAGAGTCGATATATTGTACTTTGTACTGTTATATCGTTTGATCTATACAGCTTCATGATCTGTACATGTATACGTGATTCAAGACAGAAATATACACGCCATAGGGGATGAACTTTATGTCACCTGTGGTTTCTAGGACCCAACCACTTGTGATAGGTAAGACTCAGCAAAAACCTGGAGGGGTGCAGCCATTACCTATGGAGTTTAATAGATATTGTCCATAGGATGAAAGATTGACAAGAAGAAAACATGTTTAACTTACCTATTTATACATACTAAATTCCAGACCAGGCGGGGAATTACCATAAAGACTCCAATCAAAACGTTGTCAAGCGTTTCGATTAACCCATAACACTGTTGAGTACTACGAATACGATGCAGTGTGCTTGTGTCACCCGGCTCGGCAGTTTTACGATGTAGTAAATGGCCCTAGGTAATATACAGGGCGGAAGATACTCCGCCATTTATGGTTTCCCGCCGTGGCCTAGCGGTAGATCGTCTGACTCTTGAACCCAGAGGTCCGGGGTTCGAGCCCCGTTTGTTATTCTTAAAGATCGCATGAGTAACAAGCATTTATACGGGACTATACGTCCGACAAATAAAAATATTTTACGACATTTTCTAAATGTAAACAAAAACTCTTACACAGATCTTAAAGTGACACTTTCACATTAGTAACATAGATGAACGCGGAGTTTGCTTACGTAGAAGAAACTGGCGGTACCATACCAACCGTTCCTATGTTGTTGCTGCGCGACCGCGTTTAACATGGCGTACGCGCATCAGCGCACACGTAGTGACGCAGACAAAACGTGTTTGTGGCGCAAACTGTACTTTGTTTCATGGTGAAAGCAGGCAGTCCGTTGCTCCGCGGTAATGAGAGCATACACAAACAAAACATTAATCATAAAGCCAGGGTATACATGTATAATACAAGACCTTGATTTTTATAAAGAAACTGGGCCTTGGGAGCAAGGCGCAAACCGTATCCAAGATAACATGTATTAAACTTAGTGACGGAAGTGGCTGAAGGAAAATACTTATTTGATGGAGTTACACATGCAATCATACCCTTATAGGCATAAGCCACCCCTCCCCCGCACTTCCCTTACTTGATAATATGGATAGTAATACACATTGGGTATCTGGATACACGGGACGTGCGGTATTTCCCCCCATCATACCCTAATAGCCACCTCCCCATCCCCGCACTTAGGGGAGAGCTGGGGTGTTACACCCTAGGGCAGGTTCGTCCACCACGTGAAGTTCTCATCATTGTGGCCACTGGTTGAATTTTACGAACACACAATATATTCCGCTGTTTGTTGCGATCTTCCCATGGTATGATGGCTGATCCTGGAATAATGTTTGTCAAATTATCATAAAAAATATGAGGTTCAATGTCACCTATTAAACAGTGTTTTATAGAGATAGATGACAACTACAATTCCGGAAATAACTGTTGAACCACTTTGAGGACTTTGTTGAAATCAACCCCCAGTCCCCCCATTCACTGTGGTTCGGAACCGTTTCATCTCCACGGTAGTTGGGACCCTCAACATTGATTGGTGGGGGCGGGGGAGGGATATCACTTAGTAGATAGCTCAAGCTCTCCACACAAGTTTGTTGCAAAATCAGCGCTTGAAAATAGTCCCTTAAAGTGGGATATTAGCAAAGAAATGGACTATGTGGTCCAACACCAATTTTCCTGAATTGTCTGAATGAAGTCCAAAAAATATCATCTGATTTTACATTTTTAGCCACAACTTCTTTATTTGTAAGTCTTTTTTGATCAAATATTCAGTAAATAGAGATGCTATGAATCTCCTGATATACCATCATCAAGAGGTGTCTACAGTACTGAATTAGGGACTGGTCATATTAAATACCTAAACCTGCATATTTGCTCCTATTATTCAAGGAAGCCTAACTTATTTATTTAAAAAAAGCATCTGATACCCCGATAAACACGAGAACATTATAAAATATGATTTAAATACAACTTTGCCGGTTCGTGCGTGGCGCTCGACCCAATCCCATGCGTATCCCTTGGTTACAGCTTGCGCTACGCGTTTGCATAAACTTCGAGCATAGCACTCGACTTTGTTACCAAGAAATAACATGAACAATGAGATGGTAACTAACTATCATGATTAACAATCTATACGTCTCGCGCGCAGCGCTCGACACGCCACGCGCACAGCGATAGACACTCCTCGTGCCAGCGGCTCGGACACAGCGCACGACATTGCTCGCGTAGCATACCGCGGCAATCATTTATTACAGAATTATTACATATATAACATTATAATAACAAGGCCAAAGCTAAATAAAGAGAATTATATTAAATAGCATCGTCCACAGTGGTATAAACATTACATTGTAGGTAATTCGCCGAACCCTGTCTTTAAATTCTAATGACGCGGTGATGGACAACCGTGACACGGGTGTCCGTATTGAATTGCACGCGTGTACACGATTGTCCGTCTAAATTAAATAGATAATAGGAGTTAGTTCTATTATTTATCGGGGACAATCGACCGATGTGCATGCTTTTCAATGGATGGACAAACGCAACGGTTGTCCATACTCTGTAGTACGAGGGCATGGTTCTGAATATAAAGACGCTATAAGGAGTTACTATGAAAGGTGTATTGTGAATCAGTGCTAATTTCTAAAGCCGAAGATAATATGACACTTGATTTGTCTTGATATTGCATAGATGGGCGATTAGCTCAATTGGTTAGCGAGTTGGCCTATTCATACTTAAGGGCAGAGACACGGGTTCAAATTCTCATGGCGGGAGCCATTGGTGTTTTTAATAATGTATTTAATATAACATTTTCGTTATTCACGTGGCTCATTTACTGGTTTGTTTTATTCATCTGTTTATCACATTTTTTTTCATTTTTTTTCTCTCTTTTGGTTTTTGTTCTTTATTTTTGAACTTTTTTCGGTGGTTGTTGTTTGTCTTTCTTTCTCTCTGTCTACCACATGTAAAATAACCAGTCCGTCACAATGCATTTCGTACTTTTAATGCATTTATTAAACACGGAAGATAAATTATAACCGTCAAGTTAAGTAAATGCAAAGAAAATACAATCATTCCATGACTTCAATGGCAAATACAACGCTACAATAATTGACACAATAGTTATTACTTTTTAGCGTCTATAATGCGGTGACCGGTCCCTTATCAAAAAAGAAACGCATTGCGATAACAAAAAGGATTTTAATTGATTGTTGCATAATAAACTACTGTCATATAATTAGTGTAAATAATGAATTTCACCCGTTGCACCCTATGTAAGACTACATGTAACACTCGCGCATTCCATATAAATGGGCCATAATCACGCATGAAATGACCAGTCCCTAACAATGTACACGCCGTATTTACTTTATCTTTACCATATATGATAAGTATATACATATCTTATTCGCAAAGTGCTTGATGATGATACTGCTGCTACACTTGTTCACGCCTTAGTCACATCGCGTGTTGACAATGGTAATTCTTTATTATATGGGATCACTGAACGACAACTCAATAAACTTCAACGAGCTCAGAATGCTGCTGCACGAATGCTCACAAGGACTAGAAAGTTTGATCACATTTCACCTGTTTTACAGCGTCTCCATTGGTTACCTATTCGGTACCGCATCCATTTCAAACTCCTTCTCCTCACCTGGAAAGCCCTACATGACATGGCACCTTCTTATATCAGCGATCTTCTCAATCCACACATACCATCACGTCGCCTCAGATCTTCGGATAAACAGTTTCTCTCAGTTCCTCGGACATATTCTTCATATGGCGACCGGGCTTTCTATGTTTGTGCACCTAAACTGTGGAACTCACTTCCTTCAGATCTTCGACTCTGTGATTCACTTGAGAGTTTCAAAAAGACTTTAAAAACTCATCTGTTTAAGATTGCTTATGATTTGACTGGTTGATTTCTATGTAACTGTTTTTATATTTTAACTGTTTGTTTTATTTGTTTTGATGTTTGCGCCTCGGAATAGGTTGTCTAGATAGATGGCGCATTATAAATGCATTATTATTATTATTATTATTATTATTATCTTGTCACTCTCCAAATTAGAAGATTATGCAATGTATAGAAGACGAGTTATTCCCTATAGACAGTTGTCATATTGAGTGATTTACCATACAAACGGGCCATAATCACGCATAAAATGACCAGTCCCTAACAATGTAAATGTCGTATTTACTTCATCTTTACTGTATATAACAATTATATACATATCTTGCCACTCTCCAAATTAGAAGATTATGCAATGTGTAGAACACGAGTTATTTCCTATAGACAGTTGTCATATTGAGCATTTACCAATAGCCTCAGACAATTCCGGAAATAACTGTTGAACCACTTTGAGGACTTTGTTGAAATCAACCCCCAGTCCCCCCATTCAATGTTGTTCGGAACCGTTTCATCTCCACGGTCGTTGGGACCCTCAACATTGATTGGTGGGGGCGGGGGAGGGATATCACTTAGTAGATAGCTCAAGCTCTCCACACAAGTTTGTTGCAAAATCAGCGCTTGAAAATAGTCCCTTAAAGTGGGATATTAGCAAAGAAATGGACTATGTGGTCCAACACCAATTTTCCTGAATTGTCTGAATGAAGTCCAAAAAATATCATCTGATTTTACATTTTTAGCCACAACTTCTTTATTTGTAAGTCTTTTTTGATCAAATTTTCAGTAAATAGAGATGCTATGAATCTCCTGATATACCATCATCAAGAGGTGTCTACAGTACTGAATTAGGGACTGGTCATATTAAATACCTAAACCTGCATATTTGCTCCTATTATTCAAGGAAGCCTAACTTATTTATTTAAAAAAAGCATCTGATACCCCGATAAACACGAGAACATTATAAAATATGATTTAAATACAACTTTGACGGTTCGTGCGTGGCGCTCGACCCAATCCCATGCGTATCCCTTGGTTACAGCTTGCGCTACGCGTTTGCATAAACTTCGAGCATAGCACTCGACTTTGTTACCAAGAAATAACATGAACAATGAGATGGTAACTAACTATCATGATTAACAATCTATACGTCTCGCGCGCAGCGCTCGACACGCCACGCGCACAGCGATAGACACTCCTCGTGCCAGCGGCTCGGACACAGCGCACGACATTGCTCGCGTAGCATACCGCGGCAATCATTTATTACAGAATTATTACATATATAACATAATAACAAGGCCAAAGCTAAATAAAGAGAATTATATTAAATAGCATCGTCCACAGTGGTATAAACATTACATTGTAGGTAATTCGCCGAACCCTGTCTTTAAATTCTAATGACGCGGTGATGGACAACCGTGACACGGGTGTCCGTATTGAATTGCACGCGTGTACACGATTGTCCGTCTAAATTAAATAGATAATAGGAGTTAGTTCTATTATTTATCGGGGACAATCGACCGATGTGCATGCTTTTCAATGGATGGACAAACGCAACGGTTGTCCATACTCTGTAGTACGAGGGCATGGTTCTGAATATAAAGACGCTATAAGGAGTTACTATGAAAGGTGTATTGTGAATCAGTGCTAATTTCTAAAGCCGAAGATAATATGACACTTGATTTGTCTTGATATTGCATAGATGGGCGATTAGCTCAATTGGTTAGCGCGTTGGCCTATTCATACTTAAGGGCAGAGACACGGGTTCAAATTCTCATGGCGGGAGCCATTGGTGTTTTTAATAATGTATTTAATATAACATTTTCGTTATTCGCGTGGCTCATTTACTGGTTTATTTTATTCATCTGTTTATCACATTTTGTTCCTTTTTTTTCTCTCTTTTGGTTTTTGTTCTTTATTTTTGAACTTTTTTCGGTGGTTGTTGTTTGTCTTTCTTTCTCTCTGTCTACCACATGTAAAATAACCAGTCCGTCACAATGCATTTCGTACTTTTAATGCATTTATTAAACACGGAAGATAAATTATAACCGTCAAGTTAAGTAAATGCAAAGAAAATACAATCATTCCATGACTTCAATGGCAAATACAACGCTACAATAATTGACACAATAGTTATTACTTTTTAGCGTCTATAATGCGGTGACCGGTCCCTTATCAAAAAAGAAACGCATTGCGATAACAAAAAGGATTTTAATTGATTGTTGCATAATAAACTACTGTCATATAATTAGTGTAAATAATGAATTTCACCCGTTGCACCCTATGTAAGACTACATGTAACACTCGCGCATTCCATATAAATGGGCCATAATCACGCATGAAATGACCAGTCCCTAACAATGTACACGCCGTATTTACTTTATCTTTACCATATATGATAAGTATATACATATCTTGTCACTCTCCAAATTCAGAAGATTATGCAATGTATAGAAGACGAGTTATTCCCTATAGACAGTTGTCATATTGAGTGATTTACCATACAAACGGGCCATAATCACGCATAAAATGACCAGTCCCTAACAATGTAAATGTCGTATTTACTTTATCTTTACCGTATATAACAATTATATACATATCTTGCCACTCTCCAAATTAGAAGATTATGCAATGTGTAGAACACGAGTTATTTCCTATAGACAGTTGTCATATTGAGCATTTACCAATAGCCTCAGACAATTCCGGAAATAACTGTTGAACCACTTTGAGGACTTTGTTGAAATCAACCCCCAGTCCCCCCATTCAATGTTGTTCGGAACCGTTTCATCTCCACGGTCGTTGGGACCCTCAACATTGATTGGTGGGGGCGGGGGAGGGATATCACTTAGTAGATAGCTCAAGCTCTCCACACAAGTTTGTTGCAAAATCAGCGCTTGAAAATAGTCCCTTAAAGTGGGATATTAGCAAAGAAATGGACTATGTGGTCCAACACCAATTTTCCTGAATTGTCTGAATGAAGTCCAAAAAATATCATCTGATTTTACATTTTTAGCCACAACTTCTTTATTTGTAAGTCTTTTTTGATCAAATTTTCAGTAAATAGAGATGCTATGAATCTCCTGATATACCATCATCAAGAGGTGTCTACAGTACTGAATTAGGGACTGGTCATATTAAATACCTAAACCTGCATATTTGCTCCTATTATTCAAGGAAGCCTAACTTATTTATTTAAAAAAAGCATCTGATACCCCGATAAACACGAGAACATTATAAAATATGATTTAAATACAACTTTGACGGTTCGTGCGTGGCGCTCGACCCAATCCCATGCGTATCCCTTGGTTACAGCTTGCGCTACGCGTTTGCATAAACTTCGAGCATAGCACTCGACTTTGTTACCAAGAAATAACATGAACAATGAGATGGTAACTAACTATCATGATTAACAATCTATACGTCTCGCGCGCAGCGCTCGACACGCCACGCGCACAGCGATAGACACTCCTCGTGCCAGCGGCTCGGACACAGCGCACGACATTGCTCGCGTAGCATACCGCGGCAATCATTTATTACAGAATTATTACATATATAACATAATAACAAGGCCAAAGCTAAATAAAGAGAATTATATTAAATAGCATCGTCCACAGTGGTATAAACATTACATTGTAGGTAATTCGCCGAACCCTGTCTTTAAATTCTAATGACGCGGTGATGGACAACCGTGACACGGGTGTCCGTATTGAATTGCACGCGTGTACACGATTGTCCGTCTAAATTAAATAGATAATAGGAGTTAGTTCTATTATTTATCGGGGACAATCGACCGATGTGCATGCTTTTCAATGGATGGACAAACGCAACGGTTGTCCATACTCTGTAGTACGAGGGCATGGTTCTGAATATAAAGACGCTATAAGGAGTTACTATGAAAGGTGTATTGTGAATCAGTGCTAATTTCTAAAGCCGAAGATAATATGACACTTGATTTGTCTTGATATTGCATAGATGGGCGATTAGCTCAATTGGTTAGCGCGTTGGCCTATTCATACTTAAGGGCAGAGACACGGGTTCAAATTCTCATGGCGGGAGCCATTGGTGTTTTTAATAATGTATTTAATATAACATTTTCGTTATTCGCGTGGCTCATTTACTGGTTTATTTTATTCATCTGTTTATCACATTTTGTTCCTTTTTTTTTCTCTCTTTTGGTTTTTGTTCTTTATTTTTGAACTTTTTTCGGTGGTTGTTGTTTGTCTTTCTTTCTCTCTGTCTACCACATGTAAAATAACCAGTCCGTCACAATGCATTTCGTACTTTTAATGCATTTATTAAACACGGAAGATAAATTATAACCGTCAAGTTAAGTAAATGCAAAGAAAATACAATCATTCCATGACTTCAATGGCAAATACAACGCTACAATAATTGACACAATAGTTATTACTTTTTAGCGTCTATAATGCGGTGACCGGTCCCTTATCAAAAAAGAAACGCATTGCGATAACAAAAAGGATTTTAATTGATTGTTGCATAATAAACTACTGTCATATAATTAGTGTAAATAATGAATTTCACCAGTTGCACCCTATGTAAGACTACATGTAACACTCGCGCATTCCATATAAATGGGCCATAATCACGCATGAAATGACCAGTCCCTAACAATGTACACGCCGTATTTACTTTATCTTTACCATATATGATAAGTATATACATATCTTGTCACTCTCCAAATTCAGAAGATTATGCAATGTATAGAAGACGAGTTATTCCCTATAGACAGTTGTCATATTGAGTGATTTACCATACAAACGGGCCATAATCACGCATAAAATGACCAGTCCCTAACAATGTAAATGTCGTATTTACTTTATCTTTACCGTATATAACAATTATATACATATCTTGCCACTCTCCAAATTAGAAGATTATGCAATGTGTAGAACACGAGTTATTTCCTATAGACAGTTGTCATATTGAGCATTTACCAATAGCCTCAGACAATTCCGGAAATAACTGTTGAACCACTTTGAGGACTTTGTTGAAATCAACCCCCAGTCCCCCCATTCAATGTTGTTCGGAACCGTTTCATCTCCACGGTCGTTGGGACCCTCAACATTGATTGGTGGGGGCGGGGGAGGGATATCACTTAGTAGATAGCTCAAGCTCTCCACACAAGTTTGTTGCAAAATCAGCGCTTGAAAATAGTCCCTTAAAGTGGGATATTAGCAAAGAAATGGACTATGTGGTCCAACACCAATTTTCCTGAATTGTCTGAATGAAGTCCAAAAAATATCATCTGATTTTACATTTTTAGCCACAACTTCTTTATTTGTAAGTCTTTTTTGATCAAATTTTCAGTAAATAGAGATGCTATGAATCTCCTGATATACCATCATCAAGAGGTGTCTACAGTACTGAATTAGGGACTGGTCATATTAAATACCTAAACCTGCATATTTGCTCCTATTATTCAAGGAAGCCTAACTTATTTATTTAAAAAAAGCATCTGATACCCCGATAAACACGAGAACATTATAAAATATGATTTAAATACAACTTTGACGGTTCGTGCGTGGCGCTCGACCCAATCCCATGCGTATCCCTTGGTTACAGCTTGCGCTACGCGTTTGCATAAACTTCGAGCATAGCACTCGACTTTGTTACCAAGAAATAACATGAACAATGAGATGGTAACTAACTATCATGATTAACAATCTATACGTCTCGCGCGCAGCGCTCGACACGCCACGCGCACAGCGATAGACACTCCTCGTGCCAGCGGCTCGGACACAGCGCACGACATTGCTCGCGTAGCATACCGCGCAATCATTTATCACAGAATTATTACATTTATAACATAATAACAAGGCCAAAGCTAAATAAAGAGAATTATATTAAATAGCATCGTCCACAGTGGTATAAACATTACATTGTAGGTAATTCGCCGAACCCTGTCTTTGGAATTCTAATGACGCGGTGATGGACAACCGTGACACGGGTGTCCGTATTGAATTGCACGCGTGTACACGATTGTCCGTCTAAATTAAATAGATAATATATAGGAGTTAGTTCTATTATTTATCGGGGACAATCGACTGATGTGCATGCTTTTCAATGGATGGACAAACGCAACGGTTGTCCATACTCTGTAGTACGAGGGCATGGTTCTGAATATAAAGACGCTATAAGGAGTTACTATGAAAGGTGTATTGTGAATCAGTGCTAATTTCTAAAGCCGAAGATAATATGACACTTGATTTGTCTTGATATTGCATAGATGGGCGATTAGCTCAATTGGTTAGCGCGTTGGCCTATTCATACTTAAGGGCAGAGACACGGGTTCAAATTCTCATGGCGGGAGCCATTGGTGTTTTTAATAATGTATTTAATATAACATTTTCGTTATTCGCGTGGCTCATTTACTGGTTTATTTTATTCATCTGTTTATCACATTTTTTTCCTTTTTTTTTCTTCTCTCTTTTGGTTTTTGTTCTTTATTTTTGAACTTTTTCGGTGGTTGTTGTTTGTCTTTCTTTCTCTCTGTCTACCACATGTAAAATAACCAGTCCGTCACAATGCATTTCGTACTTTTAATGCATTTATTAAACACGGAAGATAAATTATAACCGTCAAGTTAAGTAAATGCAAAGAAAATACAATCATTCCATGACTTCAATGGCAAATACAACGCTACAATAATTGACACAATAGTTATTACTTTTTAGCGTCTATAATGCGGTGACCGGTCCCTTATCAAAAAAGAAACGCATTGCGATAACAAAAAGGATTTTAATTGATTGTTGCATAATAAACTACTGTCATATAATTAGTGTAAATAATGAATTTCACCCGTTGCACCCTATGTAAGACTACATGTAACACTCGCGCATTCCATATAAATGGGCCATAATCACGCATGAAATGACCAGTCCCTAACAATGTACACGCCGTATTTACTTTATCTTTACCATATATGATAAGTATATACATATCTTGTCACTCTCCAAATTCAGAAGATTATGCAATGTATAGAAGACGAGTTATTCCCTATAGACAGTTGTCATATTGAGTGATTTACCATACAAACGGGCCATAATCACGCATAAAATGACCAGTCCCTAACAATGTAAATGTCGTATTTACTTTATCTTTACCGTATATAACAATTATATACATATCTTGCCACTCTCCAAATTAGAAGATTATGCAATGTGTAGAACACGAGTTATTTCCTATAGACAGTTGTCATATTGAGCATTTACCAATAGCCTCAGACAATTCCGGAAATAACTGTTGAACCACTTTGAGGACTTTGTTGAAATCAACCCCCAGTCCCCCCATTCAATGTTGTTCGGAACCGTTTCATCTCCACGGTCGTTGGGACCCTCAACATTGATTGGTGGGGGCGGGGGAGGGATATCACTTAGTAGATAGCTCAAGCTCTCCACACAAGTTTGTTGCAAAATCAGCGCTTGAAAATAGTCCCTTAAAGTGGGATATTAGCAAAGAAATGGACTATGTGGTCCAACACCAATTTTCCTGAATTGTCTGAATGAAGTCCAAAAAATATCATCTGATTTTACATTTTTAGCCACAACTTCTTTATTTGTAAGTCTTTTTTGATCAAATTTTCAGTAAATAGAGATGCTATGAATCTCCTGATATACCATCATCAAGAGGTGTCTACAGTACTGAATTAGGGACTGGTCATATTAAATACCTAAACCTGCATATTTGCTCCTATTATTCAAGGAAGCCTAACTTATTTATTTAAAAAAAGCATCTGATACCCCGATAAACACGAGAACATTATAAAATATGATTTAAATACAACTTTGACGGTTCGTGCGTGGCGCTCGACCCAATCCCATGCGTATCCCTTGGTTACAGCTTGCGCTACGCGTTTGCATAAACTTCGAGCATAGCACTCGACTTTGTTACCAAGAAATAACATGAACAATGAGATGGTAACTAACTATCATGATTAACAATCTATACGTCTCGCGCGCAGCGCTCGACACGCCACGCGCACAGCGATAGACACTCCTCGTGCCAGCGGCTCGGACACAGCGCACGACATTGCTCGCGTAGCATACCGCGCAATCATTTATTACAGAATTATTACATTTATAACATAATAACAAGGCCAAAGCTAAATAAAGAGAATTATATTAAATAGCATCGTCCACAGTGGTATAAACATTACATTGTAGGTAATTCGCCGAACCCTGTCTTTGGAATTCTAATGACGCGGTGATGGACAACCGTGACACGGGTGTCCGTATTGAATTGCACGCGTGTACACGATTGTCCGTCTAAATTAAATAGATAATATATAGGAGTTAGTTCTATTATTTATCGGGGACAATCGACTGATGTGCATGCTTTTCAATGGATGGACAAACGCAACGGTTGTCCATACTCTGTAGTACGAGGGCATGGTTCTGAATATAAAGACGCTATAAGGAGTTACTATGAAAGGTGTATTGTGAATCAGTGCTAATTTCTAAAGCCGAAGATAATATGACACTTGATTTGTCTTGATATTGCATAGATGGGCGATTAGCTCAATTGGTTAGCGCGTTGGCCTATTCATACTTAAGGGCAGAGACACGGGTTCAAATTCTCATGGCGGGAGCCATTGGTGTTTTTAATAATGTATTTAATATAACATTTTCGTTATTCGCGTGGCTCATTTACTGGTTTATTTTATTCATCTGTTTATCACATTTTTTTCCTTTTTTTTTCTTCTCTCTTTTGGTTTTTGTTCTTTATTTTTGAACTTTTTCGGTGGTTGTTGTTTGTCTTTCTTTCTCTCTGTCTACCACATGTAAAATAACCAGTCCGTCACAATGCATTTCGTACTTTTAATGCATTTATTAAACACGGAAGATAAATTATAACCGTCAAGTTAAGTAAATGCAAAGAAAATACAATCATTCCATGACTTCAATGGCAAATACAACGCTACAATAATTGACACAATAGTTATTACTTTTTAGCGTCTATAATGCGGTGACCGGTCCCTTATCAAAAAAGAAACGCATTGCGATAACAAAAAGGATTTTAATTGATTGTTGCATAATAAACTACTGTCATATAATTAGTGTAAATAATGAATTTCACCCGTTGCACCCTATGTAAGACTACATGTAACACTCGCGCATTCCATATAAATGGGCCATAATCACGCATGAAATGACCAGTCCCTAACAATGTACACGCCGTATTTACTTTATCTTTACCATATATGATAAGTATATACATATCTTGTCACTCTCCAAATTCAGAAGATTATGCAATGTATAGAAGACGAGTTATTCCCTATAGACAGTTGTCATATTGAGTGATTTACCATACAAACGGGCCATAATCACGCATAAAATGACCAGTCCCTAACAATGTAAATGTCGTATTTACTTTATCTTTACCGTATATAACAATTATATACATATCTTGCCACTCTCCAAATTAGAAGATTATGCAATGTGTAGAACACGAGTTATTTCCTATAGACAGTTGTCATATTGAGCATTTACCAATAGCCTCAGACAATTCCGGAAATAACTGTTGAACCACTTTGAGGACTTTGTTGAAATCAACCCCCAGTCCCCCCATTCAATGTTGTTCGGAACCGTTTCATCTCCACGGTCGTTGGGACCCTCAACATTGATTGGTGGGGGGCGGGGGAGGGATATCACTTAGTAGATAGCTCAAGCTCTCCACACAAGTTTGTTGCAAAATCAGCGCTTGAAAATAGTCCCTTAAAGTGGGATATTAGCAAAGAAATGGACTATGTGGTCCAACACCAATTTTCCTGAATTGTCTGAATGAAGTCCAAAAAATATCATCTGATTTTACATTTTTAGCCACAACTTCTTTATTTGTAAGTCTTTTTTGATCAAATTTTCAGTAAATAGAGATGCTATGAATCTCCTGATATACCATCATCAAGAGGTGTCTACAGTACTGAATTAGGGACTGGTCATATTAAATACCTAAACCTGCATATTTGCTCCTATTATTCAAGGAAGCCTAACTTATTTATTTAAAAAAAGCATCTGATACCCCGATAAACACGAGAACATTATAAAATATGATTTAAATACAACTTTGACGGTTCGTGCGTGGCGCTCGACCCAATCCCATGCGTATCCCTTGGTTACAGCTTGCGCTACGCGTTTGCATAAACTTCGAGCATAGCACTCGACTTTGTTACCAAGAAATAACATGAACAATGAGATGGTAACTAACTATCATGATTAACAATCTATACGTCTCGCGCGCAGCGCTCGACACGCCACACGCACAGCGATAGACACTCCTCGTGCCAGCGGCTCGGACACAGCGCACGACATTGCTCGCGTAGCATACCGCGGCAATCATTTATTACAGAATTATTACATTTATAACATAATAACTAGGCCAAAGCTAAATAAAGAGAATTATATTAAATAGCATCGTCCACAGTGGTATAAACATTACATTGTAGGTAATTCGCCGAACCCTGTCTTTGGAATTCTAATGACGCGGTGATGGACAACCGTGACACGGGTGTCCGTATTGAATTGCACGCGTGTACACGATTGTCCGTCTAAATTAAATAGATAATAGGAGTTAGTTCTATTATTTATCGGGGACAATCGACTGATGTGCATGCTTTTCAATGGATGGACAAACGCAACGGTTGTCCATACTCTGTAGTACGAGGGCATGGTTCTGAATATAAAGACGCTATAAGGAGTTACTATGAAAGGTGTATTGTGAATCAGTGCTAATTTCTAAAGCCGAAGATAATATGACACTTGATTTGTCTTGATATTGCATAGATGGGCGATTAGCTCAATTGGTTAGCGCGTTGGCCTATTCATACTTAAGGGCAGAGACACGGGTTCAAATTCTCATGGTGGGAGCCATTGGTGTTTTTAATAATGTATTTAATATAACATTTTCGTTATTCGCGTGGCTCATTTACTGGTTTATTTTATTCATCTGTTTATCACATTTTTTTCATTTTTTTTTCTCTCTTTTGGTTTTTGTTCTTCTTTATTTTTGAACTTTTTTCGGTGGTTGTTGTTTGTCTTTCTTTCTCTCTGTCTACCACATGTAAAATAACCAGTCCGTCACAATGCATTTCGTACTTTTAATGCATTTATTAAACACGGAAGATAAATTATAACCGTCAAGTTAAGTAAATGCAAAGAAAATACAATCATTCCATGACTTCAATGGCAAATACACCGCTACAATAATTGACACAATAGTTATTACTTTTTAGCGTCTATAATGCGGTGACCGGTCCCTTATCAAAAAAGAAACGCATTGCGATAACAAAAAGGATTTTAATTGATTGTTGCATAATAAACTACTGTCATATAATTAGTGTAAATAATGAATTTCACCCGTTGCACCCTATGTAAGACTACATGTAACACTCGCGCATTCCATATAAATGGGCCATAATCACGCATGAAATGACCAGTCCCTAACAATGTACACGCCGTATTTACTTTATCTTTACCATATATGATAAGTATATACATATCTTGTCACTCTCCAAATTAGAAGATTATGCAATGTATAGAAGACGAGTTATTCCCTATAGACAGTTGTCATATTGAGTGATTTACCATACAAACGGGCCATAATCACGCATAAAATGACCAGTCCCTAACAATGTAAATGTCGTATTTACTTTATCTTTACCGTATATAACAATTATATACATATCTTGCCACTCTCCAAATTAGAAGATTATGCAATGTGTAGAACACGAGTTATTTCCTATAGACAGTTGTCATATTGAGCATTTACCAATAGCCTCAGACATGTCTGAATGAAGTCCAAACAATATCATCTGATTTTACATTTTTAGCCACAACTTCTTTATTTGTAAGTCTTTTTTGATCAAATATTCAGTAAATAGAGATGCTATGAATCTCCTGATATACCATCATCAAGAGGTGTCTACAGTACTGAATTAGGGACTGGTCATATTAAATACCTAAACCTGCATATTTGCTCCTATTATTCAAGGAAGCCTAACTTGTTTATTTAAAAAAAGCATCTGATACCCGATAAACACGAGAACATTATAAAATATGATTTAAATACAACTTTGACGGTTCGTGCGTGGCGCTCGACCCAATCCCATGCGTATCCCTTGGTTACAGCTTGCGCTACGCGTTTGCATAAACTTCGAGCATAGCACTCGACTTTGTTACCAAGAAATAACATGAACAATGAGATGGTAACTAACTATCATGATTAACAATCTATACGTCTCGCGCGCAGCGCTCGACACGCCACGCGCACAGCGATAGACACTCCTCGTTCCAGCGGCTCGGACACAGCGCACGACATTGCTCGCGTAGCATACCGCGGCAATCATTTATTACAGAATTATTACATTTATAACATTATAATAACAAGGCCAAAGCTAAATAAAGAGAATTATATTAAATAGCATCGTCCACAGTGGTATAAACATTACATTGTAGGTAATTCGCCGAACCCTGTCTTTGGAATTCTAATGACGCGGTGATGGACAACCGTGACACGGGTGTCCGTATTGAATTGCACGCGTGTACACGATTGTCCGTCTAAATTAAATAGATAATAGGAGTTAGTTCTATTATTTATCGGGGACAATCGACCGATGTGCATGCTTTTCAATGGATGGACAAACGCAACGGTTGTCCATACTTTGTAGTACGAGGGCATGGTTCTGAATATAAAGACGCTATAAGGAGTTACTAAGAAAGGTGTATTGTGAATCAGTGCTAATTTCTAAAGCCGAAGATAATATGACACTTGATTTGTCTTGATATTGCATAGATGGGCGATTAGCTCAATTGGTTAGCGCGTTGGCCTATTCATGCTTAAGGGCAGAGACACGGGTTCAAATTCTCATGGCGGGAGCCATTGGTGTTTTTAATAATGTATTTAAAAAAACATTTTCGTTATTCGCGTGGCTCATTTACTGGTTTATTTAATTCATCTGTTTATCACATTTTTAATTTTTTTTTTCTTTCTCTCTTTTGGTTTTTGTTCTTCTTTATTTTTGAACTTTTTTCGGTGGTTGTTGTTTGTCTTTCTTTCTCTCTGTCTACCACATGTAAAATAACCAGTCCGTCACAATGCATTTCGTACTTTTAATGCATTTATTAAACACGGAAGATAAATTATAACCGTCAAGTTAAGTAAATGCAAAGAAAATACAATCATTCCATGACTTCAATGGCAAATACAACGCTACAATAATTGACACAATAGTTATTACTTTTTAGCGTCTATAATGCGGTGACCGGTCCCTTATCAAAAAAGAAACGCATTGCGATAACAAAAGGATTTTAATTGATTGTTGCATAATAAACTACTGTCATATAATTAGTGTAAATAATGAATTTCACCCGTTGCACCCTATGTAAGACTACATGTAACACTCGCGCATTCCATATAAATGGGCCATAATCACGCATGAAATGACCAGTCCCTAACAATGTACACGCCGTATTTACTTTATCTTTACCATATATGATAAGTATATACATATCTTGTCACTCTCCAAATTAGAAGATTATGCAATGTATAGAAGACGAGTTATTCCCTATAGACAGTTGTCATATTGAGTGATTTACCATACAAACGGGCCATAATCACGCATAAAATGACCAGTCCCTAACAATGTAAATGTCGTATTTACTTTATCTTTACCGTATATAACAATTATATACATATCTTGCCACTCTCCAAATTAGAAGATTATGCAATGTGTAGAACACGAGTTATTTCCTATAGACAGTTGTCATATTGAGCATTTACCAATAGCCTCAGACATGTCTGAATGAAGTCCAAAAAATATCATCTGATTTTACATTTTTAGCCACAACTTCTTTATTTGTAAGTCTTTTTTGATCAAATTTTCAGTAAATAGAGATGCTATGAATCTCCTGATATACCATCATCAAGAGGTGTCTACAGTACTGAATTAAGGACTGGTCATATTAAATACCTAAACCTGCATATTTGCTCCTATTATTCAAGGAAGCCTGACTTATTTATTTAAAAAAAACATCTGATACCCCGATAAACACGAGAACATTATAAAATATGATTTAAATACAACTTTGACGGTTCGTGCGTGGCGCTCGACCCAATCCCATGCGTATCCCTTGGTTACAGCTTGCGCTACGCGTTTGCATAAACTTCGAGCATAGCACTCGACTTTGTTACCAAGAAATAACATGAGCAATGAGATGGTAACTAACTATCATGATTAACAATCTATACGTCTCGCGCGCAGCGCTCGACACGCCACGCGCACAGCGATAGACACTCCTCGTGCCAGCGGCTCGGACACAGCGCACGACATTGCTCGCGTAGCATACCGCGGCAATCATTTATTACAGAATTATTACATTTATAACATTATAATAACAAGGCCAAAGCTAAATAAAGAGAATTATATTAAATAGCATCGTCCACAGTGGTATAAACATTACATTGTAGGTAATTCGCCGAACCCTGTCTTTGGAATTCTAATGACGCGGTGATGGACAACCGTGACACGGTTGTCCGTATTGAATTGCACGCGTGTACACGATTGTCCGTCTAAATTAAATAGATAATAGGAGTTAGTTCTATTATTTATCGGGGACAATCGACCGATGTGCATGCTTTTCAATGGATGGACAAACGCAACGGTTGTCCATACTCTGTAGTACGAGGGCATGGTTCTGAATATAAAGACGCTATAAGGAGTTACTATGAAAGGAGTATTGTGAATCAGTGCTAATTTCTAAAGCCGAAGATAATATGACACTTGATTTGACTTGATATTGCATAGATGGGCGATTAGCTCAATTGGTTAGCGCGTTGGCCTATTCATACTTAAGGGCAGAGACACGGGTTCAAATTCTCATGGCGGGAGCCATTGGTGTTTTTAATAATGTATTTAATATAACATTTTCGTTATTCGCGTGGCTCATTTACTGGTTTATTTTATTCATCTGTTTATCACATTTTGTTTTGTTTTTTCTCTCTTTTGGTTTTTGTTCTTCTTTATTTTTGAACTTTTTTCGGTGGTTGTTGTTTGTCTTTCTTTCTCTCTGTCTACCACATGTAAAATAACCAGTCCGTCACATGCATTTCGTACTTTTAATACATTTATTAAACACGGAAGATAAATTATAACCGTCAAGTTAAGTAAACTAGCGGCGTACCCTCGCTACGCTCGGGTCCCCGCTAGATGGTTACGCCACATTACCTACCTCTGAAACCACATAAACCTCCTCATCACCCCCAAACCAGGTTGATTTATAACCATATCCCTTCTAAAGGCATTATAAACCCCTATAACCCCCCTCCCCCCCCCAAAAAAAAATCAGGTTGATTTATAACCATGTCCCTCCTAAACCATTTACCGTGGCTACTTTATTAACCCCTACCTCTCAAACCGCATCAAGTTAACCCTATCCTAAAACATTTCCCGTGGTTACGCTCGGGTCCCCGCTAGATGGTAATACCACTACCTACCTCTGAAACCACATAAACCCCTACAACACCCCCCCCCCCCACCAGGTTTATTTATAACCATATCCCTTCTAAGCGACATTATAAACCCCCTACAAACCACCCCCCACCCCCATCAGGTTGAATTATAACCATATCCCTCCTAAACATCTCAAACCGCATCAAGTTAACCCTACTTTTAAAACCACATAAACCCCCTACAATCGCCGCCCCCCACCCCCCCACCCCCCCACCCCCCCCCCCCCCCACTGCAACTACACCAACCAGGTGGATTTATAATCATAACCCTCCCTAACCATTTCCCGCGGCTACTTATTAACTCTTAACCCTATCCTAAAACAATTCCCGTGGTTTTTTAACCCCCCCTTCCCCCATGCACACACCCAAACCAGTTTGATTTATAATAATAACAACCCTCCCTAAACCATTTCCCGTGGCTACCTCGGTCCCTTTATAGATTGTTTGGCATGCCAACTTAAAGTAAAGAAATCAGATTGCTTCATTAACCCCCGCAAAACGCTACTTGTACCATTATAACCCTAGGCCTATCCTAAACCATTTCCCGTGGTTTTACACCGGCCGCCACCCCCCTCCCCCAACACCAAATACCCTACCAACAGGCCTATAATAGTCATTTCCCGTATGGCTTCTACGCCATGTGTAGGAGTGCGTGTGCCGCGAGGCAGTCAGCCCTTGCGCCAGAGGCTGCTCACGACGCTTAAAAATTGAAGCCAAAGAACAAAAAGTCGAACCATGACAACAACAAATACGCACTTCTCGAAAAACGGCGCTCTACGCGCTAGCTTGAGTGCGTCACTTTTTCTTGTAGCGTCCCTGCGTGTTGATTTGAAACAAACGCAAGCGTTTCACGAATAACGCTAACGTTGTTCTGAAGCACGCACCAGTTTGCGATCCCGTTAATTGCGCCACGGACGCGGGTGTGTCTGCGTGCTAATCATACGCACTCAACGCACAAGCTGCGCCAGAAGAATTGACCGTCGTCATGGGTGATTGACTGTCGTCATGGGAGATTGACTGTCAGGGAACACGCGGCTTCAGTGCGCTGTGTGTGTTGGAATGCGGAATGAGCAGTCTCTAAGTAATTAGTCTATGCCTTGCGCAAACATGTACGCGACGCGTTACCACGGTAAGATTACGCTGTAGTACGCGCAACGCACAATGTTGTTCAATTCGGCATTTATGAGCCAAATCTGAGAGGTTTTTTGCTGTTTTTGGAGCCAATTTTTAACCAATTTCAGTGGAATAAACTTTAACACCCTTCCCGTTATTTCCCCTATCTTTCATGCAAATTAGGCGCCACTTTGATTAAAAGCAACGGAGAAATAAGGATAACAAATAAACACACAAACAAACAAACATACACCGTTTCCAGATTTATAGTAGGATGCAAAGAAAATACAATCATTCCATGACTTCAATGGCAAATACAACGCTACAATAATTGACACAATAGTTATTACTTTTTAGCGTCTATAATGCGGTGACCGGTCCCTTATCAAAAAAGAAACGCATTGCGATAACAAAAAGGATTTTAATTGATTGTTGCATAATAAACTACTGTCATATAATTAGTGTAAATAATGAATTTCACCCGTTGCACCCTATGTAAGACTACATGTAACACTCGCGCATTCCATATAAATGGGCCATAATCACGCATGAAATGACCAGTCCCTAACAATGTACACGCCGTATTTACTTTATCTTTACCATATATGATAAGTTTATACATATCTTGTCACTCTCCAAATTAGAAGATTATGCAATGTATAGAAGACGAGTTATTCCCTATAGACAGTTGTCATATTGAGTGATTTACCATACAAACGGGCCATAATCACGCATAAAATGACCAATCCCTAACAATGTAAATGTCGTATTTACTTTATCTTTACCGTATATAACAATTATATACATATCTTGCCACTCTCCAAATTAGAAGATTATGCAATGTGTAGAACACGAGTTATTTCCTATAGACAGTTGTCATATTGAGCATTTACCAATAGCCTCAGACATGTCTGAATGAAGTCCAAAAAAGATCATCTGATTTTACATTTTTAGCCACAACTTCTTTATTTGTAAGTCTTTTTTGATCAAATTTTCAGTAAATAGAGATGCTATGAATCTCCTGATATACCATCGAACCTGGTTAAGAAAACCATAACCGCAGTTATCTCGTGCACCGCAAGACATTAGCAGGGCTGAATTGTCGATTTGTGTCCTATTATAATCAGATGATCCAGCAAGAAGAAAGGAGATCATTAAACTTCCGGGAAATTGTCCCAGCAAGAAACAGCAGTAAAATATACCATTGAAGAGACTTATCACGGTTGCTGGTTTCTGTGAGTTCTTTGACGCGTAACTTGCCGCTGTTGACATGATATGTGTTGCTTCTGCAGCCCAAACAGGTCCTAAAGCACCACCAAGTACTAGTGAACATGTAATAAGTATGTAAGCTGTCGGGTACAGGTTTCCGGCGACGAAGGAGCAATAGCATATTGAAGCTACCAATATGGTCCACTTTGTACCTAGCAGTTGTGTTACGAACGGAGAGTAGAAGCACGACAACGCAGAAGATACATAAACACAAGTCAGTGAGATCAAGCCTAGACCGTTGTCCATATTAAGGGTACTTTGTACCGAGTATCCAGCTGCTGAAGCACATTGGAAAATAGAAAATGCGGCTGAAACGGCTATAAGATTCTTCCAATGAACTTCCGTGACATACCGGTGAAAACATGATGATGTCATTGTTTGTATATTGATGATCGCTACAGGTCCCGGTTGATCTATAGTATAGAATCAAAGCAAACCGTGTTATCAATATTCTAGTAATAATGGATGATGTATTAAATTAACTAATTGGTCTCTTTGAAAAGAGCTTTTAGGTTCCCGCTGGTCCTAAGAATATTGCCACCCAGTGGCGTAACTAGAAGGGGAGGGCATTTGCATCAGGGGTGGGTAAGCTGTCTGGCATGGGGATGGCCCTCTGGTTACGCCACTGACAGAGTACATTACTATAATCACTCTCTTTGTTTTTGTCTAATTATTATTCACTTTTTTCTGTGACCCCTCATTTTGGTAGCCATCTTGGATTTAAATTATATCATACAATGCAAATATACTGGATATGAGTTACTAGTGGTCTAATACATACATCCCAATGTTAAAAATATAATTTCATCATACATGTTGGTTATATTATCCCATTTCATGGAATTCCGACAATTAGTTCACTCATTATGTGACCCATTTTGGTGGCCATTTTGGATTGTTAAGTATGTTAACAAATCAAAACATATTGGATATGAATTACTAGTTGTCTAATACATACATCCAATCTTTAAAACTATACTCTGATCATACATGTTGGTTCATATATATATGCTAATTTATGAAATGTTACCGCAAATGAAAGCAGTTGGCACAAGAGCAGGCAGTGGACGTATTGGCAAATTTGGGCATGATATGAAGTAAGTGCAGTAGTTGTACGTATATGTGACAAGGTCTACCGAAATCAGACACAATTAGGCAAGATATCAAAATTGAGTTTGTAATTGATTATTGTAGTAAAGATCTTCCGCTTAACAATGGTACTCTTTTTTTTTTAATTGGACTTCCCAAAGCGGAGTTATATCATTTTCAAGTTAAACTCCAAACTGAGATATCATCATTTAAAGATGTACTTTAAAGATACTTACAATGTACTTACAATGTACTTTTAAATTATTATTATTATTATTATTATTACATTTTTTTGTTTGATTTTTTAATCTGAAACTTTCACATTAATGTTATAAACACTCTGGAAATTAATTATTTACAAGAAATCTCCAAAAATCACCCCAATTAGGTTTTGGGCTATTTCTCAGTTTGGAGCTCTGCCGAATTCATTTGGTTTCGGTAGAACAGATAAATATGATTCATTCATTTCATTCATTTTATTTATTGTATATATAGGCCTCTGGCCCTTCATACTACATGGTACAAAAATTATAAATACGCATACATAATAAACAATTTTTACTTTGCTGTGCTGTCATTAAAAGATGCAATAAATACAGAACATAATCAATTAAATTCAATATCTTCTCTTATCTTCATTGCAGTGAATACAAATTGAGCAAGGTTTTTAATATCAGTGCTTTTTGGAGAACTCATGAGTTGGTTGAATTTCTCATGCGTTGGATGTCTGGTGTACTTAGTTGAGATGTATCTATCACGTAAAGTCTTAAATTGGTTACAAATAATAACAAAATGGAATTCGTCTTCTACGCTACCATCATTACACACTAAACATATCCGATCATTTGGATCTATTCCATGTCTTCTACCAGTTTCAATGCGAAGACAATGACTGGAACATCTTAATTTTGAAAAATAACGGCGATGTGACACATTTATAATAACTGATAAGTATTTTTCAGGTGATAATTGATTTTTGAAATTACGATATGTCCTTAATTTATCAAGGGAAGAAATATCGGCAAACCAGTTTTGTTGGGCAGTATCCTGAATACGTTGCTTAAACATACTTAAAAACATATTTACGTCACCAACACCTTGATTATACCATACATGTCCAAATCCATGATTAAAAAGTATAGATTTGATCTCAGTGGCCCACGTTCGCGAACCTCTCTCGTCAAAATAAACAAGCATAGCATAACTTTTCTTTGGTAAACGTTCATCTCCCATACTTAACAGTTTTAACCAAAATTTGATACAGTTGATAATACAATATACATAAATGGGATATCTGCCACACTCGCCAATTGCTGCATTATTTGTAGAATTTTTTGAGATTTGTAGAAACTGCTTGCAGGTCTTGTATTGAACTTTTTCCAGACATTCATAACGCTTAAAACCCCATATATCTGAGCCGTATGTTAAAATGGGTAAAATAGCAGCATCGAAGATTTTAAAATAGGAATCATACGACATATGACCAACAGCATACATTGTTTTTCTCAGAATATTAAGAGCAACTTTGCGTACCAATCAAAGAAAATCAAAAAATGTTGGCAGACTTCAAAAAATTTATTTTTATTTTTTCTTAATGTTTGGGTGCAGCATTGGTCAAAGTCTATAAAAATCCAAATTAGGTCACCGATGGACCTTCGTTACCAAAGCAACGGCCAAAATATCAAAATGACACGTTTTGGCCTATTTCAGCACTTTTATAAGGCTAAAATATTTAAAACTTGTAAGATTCACCATATGTAGGGAAAGTAGAGCTAGAACTTGACAGTCACACCACATGAAATACAACACATGAGCTTTCTATTATTGCAGTTCTCAAACAACCATCATGGCCTACTTGGGTTATACCATTGTTTGAAATAGGGGTGTTTTTTGTAAATATTTATTTCCTGAAATATAGCAATGTTCAATGAGCTGTAAACCCCAAAGTGGTGCTTTTTTTAAATTTCTATTATCAGTGTGGCTAGACTAGGTATTGCTTTACCTAAATAAACAAAAACAAGTTTCGGTAATTTTGACAGAGGCAAACAGTGTTGCCAGAAAGTTTGACATTTTCCCATAAAATAACAGTGTTATATTGGGGGAAATGAGCCCCTACGAATGTTTTAACAGGAAACCAAGCATCACAAAGTACCCATAAACACTTATTCTCAAGCACTGACCCATTCTTAAGACTGTTCTGCAGCATATATTTTGTAGTAATATCCAAAATGGCCGCCAGAAGCCATCTTGGAATTTAGAAAATCACATAACTTCAGGACATATTAACCCGGAGACAAGATTGAGGTATCTTTTTTGACTAACTTTATGACTAGGAATCTAATACGGTGGTTATTTTATGATTTGGAGGCTGTATTCAGCATGAAATGCAAGATGGCTGCCAGCGGCCATCTTGGAATTGATAAAATCACATAACCTTTGAACACCTAACCAGGACACGTTATTTAGGTATCTGTTTGTCACCGAGGGTGTTAACCGAGGGTGTTAATTTTAACACCACATAAGTGTCCCAGCGGGTCCACACTTTCTGGTGTTGATTAACACCAGTCTTTGGTGTTGATAAATTAACAATCCTTTGGGTGTTGCTATATTAACACTCTCAGGGTGTTAATTTTACCCTCCTATGTTAATTTGTACACCTTCCGGTGTTAAAATATTAATGTTAGATAAGTTGAAATCTTTTACAATAAAATGCTTGCAAATAACATATTTCACTGTTCAACAGTTCAAATTTATTAACACTTGAACGTTTTTGCAGCATGAAATATAACCTAGAAACATAATGTAGATGTTCCTCTCATCTTATTTATATGAAATTATTCTAAAACCTACTAGTATTTAATGACATGTATTGGGTTAATTGTACTCATTATGAAAAATTCAAGATGGCTACTTAACGACTATTTTAGAAATGTTATGATGTTCCTGAATATGATAAAGGGGCATTTCTTCAATAATTCCACAATGCTGAATACATTCCAGAGGCAAGTTTGTCAATCATCTTCAGTATAAAAGCATGGGTGGATTTCGGTTACAAAATCCTGTACTGTTGGTGACCATCATGAATAATTGTTGCAAATGTTATAAGGACAAATAAAAAAGTAAGATAAAACACGGTAGTTGCTTTAATTCACAAATTTTAGTTTTTAACGATAAAAAGCCCCAGGCAGAGATGTTTTGGTGTGGATCAGGGGGGATGGGGCCGGGGAAACATTGAGGGATTTTGAAAAAACAAACCGCCGCGGCCCGACCCTGATTCGATCCGCGTACCTTCTGCACGCCCCACGTGCGCTCCTAACTGAGCTAACACACACTAGCTTGCCCGGGTAGCAATTTGGTGCCCTCATAATTAAACTTGCCAAGACAATTTAAGTTCGCTAACAACAGCAATGGATTTCTCATAGTCCATTATAATACCCTTTCATCATCACTAAGGTCGTTTGGCTCAAACGATATGCACCATCAATGTTCTAAAATGGTGGTTTTCTTTATATCCATGGTGAGAATAATTAACTCTTACAGGGAATTCTAGAAAGATTTCATGAACATTAAATTATTCAAGAGCAACATCTATTGTGTTTCTATGTTAAATGGTTCAGCCGATATGGTCCCGCACCTCCAATGAAAAGTACCCTATTGCTTTGTGTGGTCTAGAGGTTAAGTTCGTGTTAATTTGTCTCACCTTTAGAGCTAGCTGGTTCATTCATTGTTTTTTATTGAAGATCAAGATGTCTTCCGTTTAAAAACAATCCCTTTTGTGGGGGTTAACCGGCAACCCCCTCCCCCTACGGGCCAATGATATATATTTGGTAGGGGATTTTTGTTCTAATTGGTGTAACCAGTGAAATCATGTCAAATAATAGCATTCATGAGATTTTGGGCCTAATTTGGAAGAAATAACCTACAAATGCCAAATGATGAAACATTAAGGTACACTTATAGCAATTTTTACCTTTTCTAGGATGTTAAATTTAGACTTATGGTGGGGTATTTCTTGATTTCAAACACTGCCGGGTATTGCCAGAACGCAAAATATTATTTGGTGGTGTGCACTCATCTGCACATTTGGAATATACAAGTGTCCGTCTTCTTGGAACTAATGTTGAAGGAATGAAGACATACCATAATAATACAATTATCACTGTTTTGGGATTCCAGGGCATAAAGTTAGTCAAAAAAGACATAGACATTATAGGATTTCAGCAGCCATCTTGGATTTCATGCTGAAAAGAGATTCCAAATTATAAACTAGCCACCGTATTAGATTCATAGGCATAAAGTTAATTAACATACACATATCATTATATCAATCATGTCTCCAGGTTTATGTCTAGAATACATACGATTTTCCAAATTTCAAAATGGCCACTGGCGGCCATTTTGGATATTGCTGTATCCCGCACCACCAATGAAAAGTACCCTATTGCTTTGTGTGGTTTAGAGGTTAAGTTCGTGTTAATTTGTCTCACCTTTAGAGCTAGCTGGTTCATTCATTGTTTTTATTGAAGATCAAGATGTCTTCTGTTTAAAAACAATCCCTTTTGTGGAGGTTAACCGGCAACCCCCCCCCCCCTTTACGGGCCAATGATATATATATTTGGTACGACAGGCTGCCTATATCCTAAGGTCTGGAATTTTTGCTCTAATTGGTGTAAACAGTGAAATCATGTAAAATAATAGCATTCATGAGATTTTGGGCCTAATATGGAAGAAATAACCTACAAATGCCAAATGATGAAACAATAAGGTACATTTACAGCAATTTTTTACTTTTCTAGGATGTTAAATTTAGACTTATGGTGGGTCTTTCTTGATTTCAAACACTGCCGGGTATTGCCAGAACGCAAAACATTATTTGGTGATGTGCACTCATATGAATATTTGGAATATACAAGTGTCCGTCTTTTTGGAACTAATGTTAAGGCATACCATAATAAAAAACAATTATCACTGTTTTGGGATTCCAGGGCATGAAGTTAGTCAAAAAAGACATATAAATTATAGGATTTCATCAATTCCAAGATGGCTGCCAGCAGCCATCTTGGATGTCATGCTGAAAAGAGATTCCAAATTATAAACTAGCCACAGTATTAGATGCATAGGCATACAGTTAATTAACATACACATATCATTATATCAATCATGTCTCCAGGTTTATGTCTAGAATACATACGATTTTCCAAATTTCAAAATGGCCACTGGCGGCCATTTTGGATATTGCTGTATCCCAGCTGTCTGCAGTTACCTAAACTTTTGCGAGGGGAATAGGAGCTAATTTTGTTTACCCTATAGTATCAAAATCCACCTTAACCTTCCGCTCTTGTGTTCCCTGGATCACTGAATATGACCCTACTATGGTTATAAGCAATTGAGGGTGTTTAATCTGGCAACGCTGTTGTTTAAATACTATCAAATTATGTCCAACTTAATTCTGAATTGATACAAATATCATTTGAATGCATATCAATCCTTATCAGAATTTTCTATGAAAGTAAATCGTCAAAATCCCTATTTTTCACAATGAATTAAATGTCAATAAATCGAAAAAGTGCAAAGTTCCTGGCAACACTGCTCTCCGGTACAACAATTACCGAAACTTTTTTTTCTTGAAACATGTAGACCAACATCCTGTCTATTAACCCTGAATAGGCTGATTAAAAAACCCCACCACTTTAGGGGTTATGTCATTTTTTACGACCTTCACTTTTTGCATAATTGAAATTATTCAAAACACCCCTATTCTACAAAATGGCTTAACCCACATTGAAAAAATGAAAGTTAATGTTGACATCATTTTTGGAAAGGACAAGGATGGCTACTTCACTGTATAAAAGAAGGGGACTGTAATGCATGTTCTTCATACAGAAATATGACCTAATACTTACTTTTTTAAAGTTGTGAAATGGGTAAAAATCATGAAAATTGGGTAATTTCATATATTGGCCGTTGCCATGGCAACCAAAGGTATATTGGTATTTTTTTCACCAAATATATACATGTTGACCAAAGGTCTAAACATGTGCAAAGTATAAAGGAAATCGATATTTTTAAGTCTGCCACCACTTCTTTGATTTTTACACACAAGGTCTCTTAAGTGCTTTGGAAGCTTGATCTGCAAGATGTCTCGATGATTTCCCCCATGCATTGCCAGTTGATAATGTAAGGCCCAGATATTTATATTCTGACACAATATCGAGAGGGTGATCATTATAAGTCCACTTTTCATTGCGGCTAATCGGGCCTCCTTTACGGAAAACCATAATTTGAGTTTTGCTCATATTAACCTTCATCCCCCAATTTTTGCAGAAATCCTGGATTGATTTAATATGTTTATTGAGACCACCTATAGTATCAGCCATTACAACAATATCGTCAGCATAATAAAGAGCATTGATTTCTGTGGTATCTGGCATTAATTGACAACCCTTTGCACCATTAGTATCAAGATAATTTGATAGCTCACTGATAAAGATAGCAAACTGGAGGGGGCTGAGAAGACAGCCCTGCTTGAGTCCAATAGGGCATTCAAACATGTCTGAAATCAGATTGCCATCTTTTATACATGCTTTAACATTTTTATTTATACTACCAAGCATATCCAGCATTTTCCCTGTGATTCCCACAGACTTAAGATGATGTAACCACAGGGTTGTCATTTAGAAACATGTAAATATCCTCTAGTTGTTACGGTGCAATTTCTGATTGAGACTCTAAGAGGTTGTACACATTTACTGGCAATCAAACAAGAAATACAAAAACAAGTTACATAAGAAGCATAAAACGGTTTCTTTGTTTTGTAATTTTATTAGAAACAAATGTAATGTATGTACACGATGAGAAGTAGTAATGGATGACATGTACAAATAAAAGTTCAGGAGGGACCATAATGTTGCGTACAATCAACTGAATCAATGTATGGTTACAAATATGGTTAGAATTGAGTTTTATGACATGTTCGAAACTTTCATTAATTCCTCTGTCAAACTTGGCATTGTGTATAGTATTACATGTATAATGATAGTTTAGAACCCTTCACGAATGTAGTTATATCAAAGTTACATGCATTAAACATAAAAAAGGTCAAACAAATTCGCACGGTCAAAAAATTACGCACGGTCAAAAAATTACGCACAGTAAAGAACCCCAGCACATTCAACAAATAATGGTCAATCCTCCGGGTTTTAAACAGTTATCTCTAACATTTTAATTTATTTATAAAAACAAGGCGAAATATTGTCATTTTTGAATAGTAATAATGCATATAATATAAACACTAAATCCGGAAAGTGCGGCGGAAGCACAAGGGGGGGGCACAACAAAATCAGTCAAGGGGTTGCCCCCCTTAGCTACGCCACTGACGAAGAAGACAACGGCTCACATAAATCCGCTTCAAAAGTTCACAAAAACTTAAAAAGTACAATGACACAATTATTCAATGGCGATGATATCCAGGGGATGATATATGAATTATTAGAGTTATATCTCAACTAGTCGTATACAAGAACTATCAACTTTCAAAATTCACGCATTTGAATCATTAAAACCCAAGCGACAGCTCGCCCAGCCGCGAATTTATTAACCGTAACAAACATTTGGTCAAACACTGTACATGTATTGCTGTACAATGTACTTGTGCATGTGTATACTACTGTAAAAGCCAATATTTTCGCGTACAGATATTTTCGCGGATTTTGATATCAAAGACATTTCGCGAATTGTTTTTTTCGCGGGCGACCATCTGAAAGCATTGCATGAATGTGTAAAGCAATATTTTCGCGTGTTATAATTTTCGCGGAAAAAGATTTTGCGCGAAAAGCGCGAAAATAAAACCACCGCGAATATTTCAGCTTTTACAGTATACGCTTTTACTCAGTCAAGATATCAAATGTTTGTTAACGGTAAATAACATCGCCGCCCGGCCAGCACGGTTTTCGTCATCAAATCCTCGACACGGAGAGACCCCCCTTGTAAACATACAAACACCTCACGTCTATGGCAAGCCATTAGGGTCCTTACGTATTGCGACAACGCGTTGCTTTCGCAAACGGAATACATCGCAATAACACTAACGAAAATAGTTTAAGAATGTTGGATATCCGATATTTATTGTTTAAGATTGTTGGATATCCAATACTTATAGTTTATAATTGTTTTGGGAAAGCAACGCGTTGTCGCAAGACGTAATGACCCTAATGGCTTGCGATACACGTCTATGGCAAGCCATTAGGGTAATTACGTATTGCGACAACGCGTTGCTTTCGCAAACGGAATAAATCGCAATAACACTAACGAAAATAGTTTAAGAATGTTGGATATCCGATATTTATTGTTTACGATTGTTGGATATCCAATATTTATAGTTTAAGATTGTTGGATATCCAATATTTATAGTTTAAGATGGTTGGATATCCAATATTTATAGTTTTAGATTGTTGGATATCCAATACTTATAGTTTATGATTGTAAACTTTGGGAAAACAACGCGTTGTCGCAAGACGTAATGACCCTAATGGCTTACGATACACGTCTAATAAAAACCATCGACACGGATGGACTCAGAGGCGCTTGTAATTGATTCCTGATACAAATACACAACACAATGGTATCCAAGCGTTACACTTCTCATCCAATCAATATACCCGTATGAAAGTGTCATTTGGCTGGACCCGTTTGACAATTATATATATACCGATTCGGTCACGATTTTCTGAGCCAAGTGACTCGAAGCCATTATAAATAACGCGACTTGCTCTATCGATTATCAATCCAGGGTATAAAAACCGCAATCTCTCAACATGCACTTTTTAAAATTCGTGGCGATCGAAAGTCCCAGTGTCGATGATGTCATAGTTATACAATGCACATGCGCAAATTTTAGCACCGACACCCATGACGTCATCGACACGGGGACTTTCGATGGCCGCGAATTAAAAAAAATGCATGTTGAGTGATGGCAGTTTTTATTCATTTCTGTGACTAGTATGGTGTTTTGTTCTATATAATTACGTAATTTCGGCTCGATAATTATTTTTCTAACAAATAATGCTCAATGTTGTGCTAGCGGTACCCTTCATTTAAGAACACTCATCCAGCTCTTCATGTTTATAGACAGAAATAGTGTTTTATTTCACATATCGGTGTGAGCGACCAAGTCAAAACCATAATGTTCTAGTATCCGAAATTCTAATATGCGATGCAACATGCAACATCAACAGTGGCGAATCCAGGATTAAAATTTACGGGGGGCTGACCATGGTTTTTTAATTGGTACCCCAACAAAATCGTTTTTTTTTGCCGTCAGCTCGTGAAATTCTGCTAAGTGGGGGTGGGGGGGGGGGGGGGGGGGGGGGGGGGAGGTAGAGCGATGTGGTTGTCCCAACCGGGAAGGGGGTGGGTAGCGATGTGGTTGTCCCAAAACCGGCAAAAAACCCAAAAACGCATGGTACAAGCGGCGAATGTACAGACGGAACCTACCTATGCCTCTAAAAAAGAAGTGGTACACAAAAAAGGTATATTGTCAAATTTTTCCGGGGGCGCCCGCCACCCTCCCCCCTGTATCCACCACTGATTAACACGTACGTGAACCTCAAAATAGTCTTGGTCCAGGCTGATCACTCACTCTCTTTGTACGCTCTTTGATTTGAGTGCTACAGACACTCTGTTTACAGTGGAAATATTGGCCATGTTTCATTTTAGTCGACATGTACCAGTGTTGCTGTCAAACAGACACTACATTCAATACCCTACCAATATTCAAATTGTATCAAATCCTCAGACAATTTATACCAGAGGAATTTAATGATTAGGGTAATTATAATCTTAGCCAGATAAACCTCCAGACAAGGGGCAGGAGCAGTGATGACAGATATGTCTGGCCAACTCTCCTCTACACACATACAAATAGATAGTTTTAAAAAAATGACTCCTTGTCAGTGCATTTAGCATCACAGTATTGTATTTATATATGGAGATCCGCTTGTGTGTAGCGGCACTACGCGCCGAACATTGTATGGGTTTAGAAATTGATTCCAAAACCACGGAAGCTGTTGTAGCTCAGTGGTTAATTTAATAATTTATTAATTGATTGATGTATTCATTCATTCACCTATGTATTTATTTATTCACCTATTCATTTATTCGCCTATTATTAACTTATTAACTTATTTATTATTTATTAAGTTATTTATTAAGTTAATTAATAATATTATTAAATACATTTAAGTTCATGAATTTATGAATTAATTAATTTTATACATTTATATTAATTAATTTCATTAAAGAATTATTTGATTAATTAATAAACTTAATGGTTTAATGGATTTAGTTAATTTCTAATATGAATACATATACTAGTATTCATTTCATGAATGTATGACTATATTAATTTATGAATTTATACAACTGGAAAACCCGCTGCAGTTCAGTACTGATGAATGTAATGGTTCCATGAAAATACATTTTATATTGCATTTTGTACACACCCTATATTTCACTGATAGCAGGCTAAGTGACCAGCCATAGACATAGGTTGTATAATGTCTGTCACTATAACCCTGATCTGATAACAGTTTGACCAAGTTGACCTCTTTCTAGTTCACTTTTTTCTGTGGGGTGTAGTGTGTTTGACCATGGTTTGACGTTCATACATGGTCCAAACTGTTTTCGATATTATCATGGAAGTATTAGTATTGTTCAGATGTGTATAACATATTTACTGCAAAGAAAGAAATTTCTAATGCAAAGTGCTGAATAATGTGGGCTACTAAGTATATAGTATAACCATTTTGCTTGTAGGATATGGAGGAATAAGGACAGAATACAAATGGTTTTAACCCGATACACAGGTATACAATCCCAAAATTGAGAGATGATGATTGATGATGGACTTGATGATGAGGTACTAATACATAGTGAGTAATTTGCCTAGTGCAGTCTAGGATGGCTGCAAAAAAATCACAGCTATGCATTGATATTATATACCAATATCAGTTATGTCTACTGCAGTGATTGGATGACAGGGTTGTGTATTAAAAGCCCGATTAAAAGTTCATTGACCTGTGAACCAACTGAAACCAAGTTTATGTAAATAGCTATTTTAAACATGAAAAAATGTTTACGTGGATCAATCAAGTCAAAGGAAAAATAAACAATCTGCTGGAGGGATTTACCAATATACGAGGGGCATTCAATAAATACCTGCAACCATTGTTGTTCTCCACACGTGAATGATTCTGTGAAATCTTAGTGGGTACATTATAAAGTATGAACCGTAATCTATCATTTAACACTATCTGGATTTACTGAATATTCATAATTACGTAATAGCATTAGCATAAAATAATCCATATTTGGACAGTGAAAAAACATGCCACTTTGGCAGGAATTTTGAATTAGCTTGATAGCACGTGTATTGAAATGAGCAGAACTTTGTTCCGGATAAGTGTGCAAGTCTAACATTTTGCATCGGGAAACGAGAGACCATGTTCAACGAGGTCCAAAATGGAGAGGTTCTGTCAATTTTTTGAAATACACTGCATCTTATCTTGGTCAACATTAGGCTTTTACAGTGAGCCCCAAAATGCCGAAAATCCAAAGAAATGAAAATGATAGTTATAGCAAACAATTAGGATTTCCTGAAATACCACAGCAAATGCAGGATTCGTTATTGTATAGATGACAGGGTATCAATAAATACATCGAGAATTGTTGAACTTGGAATAAAAATCTGCGCATGCGTAGAACGCACGGTGGTCAGAAAGCGCTCAAAATGAGCAGAAATGTTAAACAATCACTGCAACCAACGTAAAAGTTACAGATAAGGAATTGAATTTAAGAAAACAAGAACTGTGGTGAACTTCAATACATATACAAAGTTAAAAAATGTAAACATTTATTTGAAAATACAATATAATTTAATGTTATGGTCAGTGTAGTGAATTTACTCAAATTGGGTAAAAAGAGCTTCATTGTATTAACATTTTCTCTGCAGAAAACGGTTTCAGATATTGCCTTTATAATCTCCCGTTCAAATCTATAACTTGTAACAATGAGGAACAAGAGGTTTAAACCAAATCTTGCGGTTGGATACCTTGACCTTGACTGTTTATTCATTAAAGGATTTCTTTTAAGCTATGACAAGAAAATGACGTTTTAATGTTACATAATAAGTGTTTTTTCTCCATAATTTGCATCTGAAAATAAGTAATGTTGAGCACATAAAGGGTTCAACAAAAGAAAGTATACCACTTTGTTTATGTCATTTTGAGTAACTTTCAATTTGTTTTTGACCAAACAGGCTAGATAGGCATTTAGATGAATCTTTTAGGCATAATTTGATACAAAATTTGCCCCCTAACAACAAAGATAAACCATGATTAGCACCATTTAAAGGAAAATATCCCATTTTCAAAAGTCGCATTTCCAATACACAGCACGAGAAGATTTGGTTAATCTGTCCATGTTCTCCCCATCCATTAACATTCCTTTACATTCAAATCCTTCACCCATGCATCAGTTTACATTTGAATTAGCCCGCGCATTGAGGGATATGCGCGGTGATCAGTACGGGATAAATACGGCATTATGTGTGTGTTAACAATTGGCCCTTTCTTCTCGTGCTGTATATTGGAAATGCGACTTTTGAAAATGGGATATTTTCCTTTAAATGGTGCTAATCATGGTTTATCTTTGTTGTTAGGGGGCAAATTTGGTATCAAATTATGCCTAAAAGATTCATCTAAATGCCTATTTAGTCTGTTTGGACAAAAACAAATTGAAAGTTACTCAAAATGACATAAACAAATTGGTATACTTTCTTTTGTTGAAACCTTTAGTACTGGTCTATCACTGTTTCAAACGGCAACTTATTCCATGCATCGGCAGTCAGCACGCAGGTATCGCTTTTAATGAGTGACCTTGCCGATTTCTAACCCACGCAAAGATCGATTTCAGGATGTCAACCTTGCGCTAAAACCTTACGAGAAGTTTGTTTTCCCTGAATTAATTGAGGTAGGGTTAGCTGGCAGCCATGATGGCGAAGTAGATGGATTGTTCATAATTTTCTCTATAATATGATGCAGAATCTGACATATTTATCGCTAATTTTAGAATTTAACAACTTTCGTGACTTTGCTTCTTGTAACCTAACCATTCACTTGACTGGACTAAAATTCGTACGATATTTTAAGAGCAATTTTCGTACTAACGGAATTTTAAGCTTTAATTTCATATCAAAAACATTGATGCCCGACTTCTTTTTTGATAAGAAAAACTGAATCTGATTTTCACAGATTTTCGGTCAGAAAACGAAACTTACGATCCCCCGTTAGGCCTCGCCAACTTGATTTTTAGTTTCCCGTAACCCGCCTGCGCTTCATTTTCATGCACGCGTTTGAATTCATTATTGAAATTTTGGAAAAAAATACCGTTTTTGCAATGAAAACGACCGAATTCATGCATTTTGTGTGATGAAATTGTGAAAAATGATTTTGACGAGAAAAAAATATCATATGAAATTGTGTAGAGCAGAAGGATCGATTTCGAACCCCAGACCTCTCGTTCTCCAAGCGAGCGCTCTACCATCTGAGCTATCAAGTGAAACAAGTTATATCCGTGAGATTTAAACACTTCATCAACAACCCAACGACGGTACGAAATGAATTTAGCTCGAGACAAGATTCGAGGAGCTATATTATAAGCATTCACTTGACCAGACTAAATAATTTTATAATATTTTAAGCATGTTTCTAGTTACAAAAGACTATGAATATTATGATACCATGGATAAAATTGGTGCCTAATTCTTCAAAAGGGAATCATTTACCGTGGATTTGGTTTTAGTTTCGGAAAGTTTTTCTAGAATTCGGGTGTGTGTGATAGCAATAATTTGCACCGAAAATACAACATGTCATGAAGTTCACAGATAATTTTGGATATATTATTTGCATCACATGCCTTTTTATTTGACAATTTCATGGCAAATATGTTAGAAATGTTTGACTATAATCATGAAAAGAGCTCATTTACATCGTGCTACCACGAGGTCAACTGTGACTACGAAAGCCGTATCGCTACGGGTGAGTACTTCCGGGTCGTTGTGCTGGGTTAGAAAAGGAACGGCTTTTCGTTGGGCTGCATACTGACTGTCGGTTCTTGAGATATCTTGAAAAAAGTAACTGTGCATCAAATTGCTTGCAAATATTCTCCGCCCTGATCAGCTATTTTTCATGCAGTGTCCAGAGAGTATTGATTTTACGCATGTGCCATTACGTAATCCCACAAACGATATTATTCATTCATGCATAGCGAGGAAAGATAAAGACCCATATTTCAAATTACGCCAATTCTAGTTGGCATACGTCGCGCATGAGTGGAGAAAAACAATGGTTGCAGGTATTTATTGAACGCCCCTCGTAACTTGTGTCAAATAATCTTTATCCTCAATCTCCCCATCTTATTAGATTTTTGGAGTGAAATTGTTTAGCCTTGACAAACTAAACCTATGACACTTGTTTTGTACTGATTTTATGTACGATAAATATTTGGCACCAAAAAAAGATGATTTTTCTCACATACATTTGTGAAAAAAGCTATGTCATATGCGTGTTTTTTTGTGTGCGTATTCAGGAGAAATAGCGATACTAAATGCGGAAATTCTTGTTTTTGGCCCACTTCTTCCCCCTTTTCGGAGCAATTTGTTTTGGACAATTAAAAACAATAAAAAGCCCAAAATTGGGCTCATTACGTAGGGTTTTGCAGCAAAAGTGACTCTATATACTTATCCGTCTGGGTATGTGAGACAGTTCCCTTTTTTCCTTTTTATAGAGAGCATGTGTTGCCTAACGGATTCAGCGCTAGACTCATAACAATGAGGTTGCGAGTTCGAGCCCCGCTAGGATCAACGTGTTTATATCCTTGGGCAAGGTATTTAGTCTCAATTGCCTCGTCGACCCGTCGACCCAAGCGAAAATTGGGTAGCTGCTATCATCTAAAAGTGCGCCTAGCCGGCTGCCAGATAGATGATGAAAATGGCAGCGATAACAACCAATGTAAAGCGCTTTGAGACGGTGTTCCACACGGTGTAAAGCGCTATATAAAAACCGACTATTATTTTATTATTATTATGTGAACGCGTAGATGGCTGTATCTCACACTATACTTGGATAGTACAGTTCACCTCATGGATACAGTGACCTTGTTAGAAATTAAGTTTATCTCTGCAGCGAGCTTAATGAACATGTACCAGTACAGGGTTTGAGAAGTAAAATCATACAGTCGCTACGCGCTGAAAAAATGAATAACGATTCCTATACACAGGTCTCTTTTTCCACTTGTGTAGCAGTGACGTCATTATAGGTGCATTTAGTTATAACCGTGCGCATGCATTTCTGGTCATCATTTTTAACGTGCGAAGTTTTAATAATCCATTCTAATTTGATGTATGATAAAATGGCTAAAGAGAGTCCTATAATTCCAAAATATATTTTATAAGCCACACATATATTAGCGGTTCCTACGGCATAAGCAACAGTTGCTGAACTGGTGAGACAAAATCGATAGGCTGAGAAAATCATCTCTAGATCATCAGGGAAAATTAGCCCAAGAAGACCTACATTGAGATAAAAAGAAAGATACAATAATTATGTGTGGAAATGATAAAGTATTAACACAAAATACCACACCATTCCACATTCATTAGAGTCATAACTATGATAATCAATTATGAACTTGCATGCGTTATTGTTATAAACCATGCATGCAGCATAAACTAATCAAAACATTGATAAAGGTAAAAGACAATGATCGTCAGTTTATAGAATGAATTATACCCACGTTTCTTATCATCTGATTGGATAAAAGTGCGGGGTACTCCAGCTACGCCTTCAATTTCAACATGACGTCATGTACAACCATTATGCCCCGGGTAATAGTCATTTTTCATGACAATACACCTTCGATTGACCTAATGCGCCTCATCTTTGTCTCAGGACATAACGTTGTTTTCGAGATCACATTGGGGCTATAATTTGAACCATGCCTCTCATTGCAGTCAAGTATTTGTCGAATATTCTAATGTACATCTTACCAGTAATTTGCGAGTCCCGATGTCCAAAACCAATACCCAATGCTGACGTCATCACAAACACCTCCCATCCACTAGCATGTTCTGGTTTCCATAGTAACATGTATATAGATATTATAATGTGAAGAATCCATCCTCCAATCAATATGGTAGATCTTCCAGTGTACTTGACCATCACACCAGACACATACGCTGATAAAGCTGCGCTAATGTTGTAAGTAGCTGTGATGAAACCAACTACTTGAATACCACTAGTACATCCGGCATAAGACTAAAATACAGAATTGCAAAATGTACAAAATGAAAACTTTGGAATCACCATCTTTTCGCATTGTGGAATAATTAATTACAAAGACTGAAAACTTGGTTACTACATCACACGCGTGATCCAAGAGCGAAATGATCATGAGACCTGTTTAACACAGAGGATTACAATTTACAATGGTCTAGCTGTGCTGCCGGGTGATGTATATCCGTTCATCATAATTCAATTAGCCTAAAAAATTTGGCAGAAAGCTTACATTAGTATCAGTCTACAGAGCCTTTATGGACCGTTAATATTCTAATTGGTTTTGAATACTGAATTCAATGAGGGAATTTAAATTATTATACCTTGTTAACATCTGCGTAAAAGAATGTCGTTTCAAATCCTAGAAATACAATTAATGGCGCACTTAGGAGAAATCTATAAGATAAGAACGCACTATCTTTCAATCTTCCAGTCTTTCTTCTAGATGGAAGTTCTTTGCAGTATGTTGGCAGCTTGTCAATAAAGAAAAGTCCTATAGGGAAGCTAAGCAGTCCCAAAATCAATAGAGATATGAATAACTTGTTCCTGGCTGCAGTATCTGGCATGTTATAGTTATCACCGACAGATATATTGACTTTAACCTGGTTAACTATGTCATAGTTCATCTCTTGGTTAACGGTGTTATAGCTATCAGCGAACGACACATTGACTTGAACCTGGTTAAGAAAACCATAACCGCAGTTATCTCGTGCACCGCAAGACATTAGCAGGGCTGAATTGTCGATTTGTGTCCTATTATAATCAGATGATCCAGCAAGAAGAAAGGAGATCATTAAACTTCCGGGAAATTGTCCCAGCAAGAAACAGCAGTAAAATATACCATTGAAGAGACTTATCACGGTTGCTGGTTTCTGTGAGTTCTTTGACGCGTAACTTGCCGCTGTTGACATGATATGTGTTGCTTCTGCAGCCCAAGCAGGTCCTGAAGAACCACCAAGTACTAGTGAACATGGAATAAGTATGTAAGCTGTCGGGTACAGATTTCCAGCGACGAAGGAGCAATAGCATATTGAAGCTACCAATATGGTCCACTTTGTATCTAGCATTTGTGTTACGAACGGAGAATAGAAGCACGACAACGCAGAAGATACATAAATACAAGTCAGTGAGATTAAGCCTAGACCGTTGTCCATATTCAGGGTACTTTGTACCGAGTATCCAGCTGATGAAGCACTTTGGAAAATAGAAAATGCGACTGAAACGGCTATAAGATTCTTCCAATGAACTTCCGTGACATACTGATGAAAACATGATGATGTCATTGTTTGTATTGGTGATCGCTACAGGTCCCGGGTGATCTATAGTATAGAATCAAAGCCAAATAGTGTTATCAATGTTCGAGTATTAATGGATGATGTATTCAATTAACTAATTGGTCTCTTTGAAAAAGAGGTTTTAGGTTGCCCTGGTGCTAAGAATATTGCCACCCAGTGCGTAACTAGAAGGGGGCATTTGCATTGGGGGTGGGGGGGGGGAGGAGGGGGGTAAACCTTCTGGCAGGAGATGCCCCTCTAGTTACGCCACTGACAAAGTACATTACTATAGTCACTCTCTTTGTTTTTGTCTAATTATCATTCACAGGAAGTACATGGTAGGTTAAATTAACTATTTAGGGGGGGGGGGGGGGGGGGCGGAATTGACTGTTTAAGGAGGGAGAGGTCAAAATGGAAATATCACGTCGATCCAAGAAAATGAACTAATGCTAGATTTTGAATGCTGTGGAGTTAAATCTATTTAAGTTAACTCAGTGATTGGCTGGTTACCGGCTGCAATGGCACCTATATAAAAAATGCGGCTCCATATTCCCCCATATAGCTTACCATCCAAGTATGATGACATTTTGTCTTTTTGTTTTAAACCAATCAGAGGCTCTATACGTGGTTACCATGCAACCAGTGTCAAATGTTGCATATATTTTGAAATTTCAAATTTTGAAATTTGAAAAAAAGGACTTCGATATTGTATATAACATCAATGTTTTACTACTTGGAAACATTCAGTAAACAAAAATGATCTCGAAGTTCAGGCCCAAACACCCCCTTTAAAGTCCAATTGTAAACACATTGGTACAATATTTTAGTATTCAGGCATAAAACATCATATTTGTGAGCCAAGTTTGCAACATGAATTTGTATTTCAGTTTATTATGGTATCATGCGGAATGATCATCTTAGATTATATCCTAATATTCAAGAATTTCCATTTTTTCTAGGAAATTGTGTTACAATTGTTTAATTCCGTTCAAGACAGTCACATATTACATTCCATTATCAGGATTATAAGAATGATATCAAACATAAGTAAAACACCTCGAAACCGAGCACCAAACAAAGTATACGTAAAACTGTACTTCAAGAGTTTAGGGTGAGAAGTGTCAGAACATTGGGGTTTCTGCACGAAATTAGAAGAAATTCGTTCAGCTTTTACACAAAAATGGATTCCATTGTTTCTTTCAAGGACACTCATCCAGCTCTTCACGTTTATCGACAGAAATAGTGTTTTATTTCACTTACCAGTGTGAGCGGCCAAGTCAAAACCGGGTAGTTAAATGTGTTATTATATTATGTACTAGTATCCGAACGTGTGGTAAGCGATGTCAAACATGAAACATGGAACACGTACGTGAACCTCAAAGGGCCTAACAAAAAACAAACATTGTTGTGTTGACGTATGACAAACATTGTTGTATTATCCGAAATTCTAATATGCGATGCAACATGTAACATCAACACGTACGTGAACTTCAAATAACCTTGGTCCAGGCTGATCACTCACTTCCTTCGTACGCTCAAGGTTATGATTTGAGTGTTACAGTGGAAATATTGGCCATGTTTCATTGTAGTCGATCCATGTACCAGTGTTGCTGTCAAACAGATACTACACTTAAAAATAGGTAGTCAAAAATGACTCCTTGTCAGGGTTCAACTATGCACCAACTGAAAAAGGTTAAATATGACACTTTTTCAGTCATTTCTTAGGGAGTGTTCATAAATATTTTGGTGGGGGGGGGGGGGGGGGGGGGGTGTTGGAAACAAATGAGCCATGGACATCTTTTTTTTTTGGACCCCCCCAAATAGGGTGGGGTTTTTTCTTGACCCCCCCTTTCAAGAACCTTTTTTGTGTGTGATCCCCCCCCCCCCCGTCAAAATGCTGCTTTGTCAAAAATACCAACCTTTTTTTTGGACCCCCCCCTATACAAGCACTTTTTTCCCTGACCCCCCCTTTTAAGAACCTTTTTTTTGGTTGGCCCCCTCATATTTTCCAACCCCCCCACCAAAGTATTTATGAACACTCCCTTACCCCTTTTGTGTCAAATGGAAAAAAGAGAGTAAGCAGGACTAGAAAAAGAGGTCATATTTAACCCTTTTTCAGTCGGTGCATAGTTGACCCTACAAAAGGGTCATTTTTTAACTACCTATTTTTAAGTGTGTATTTATTATGGTTTGTAAGTTAATACCAGCTTGTTTTTAAGTCAAGTGCCATGACTGGCATACTAAAAGGTATTGAACCCTTGCAAAAGTAAGATGGAAATGACAAACAAGAGAGACTTGAAGCAAGTCTAAACCTCAAAGGGCCTAACAAAAAACAAAGATCGTTGTGTTGACGTAAAGGTGCAACATATAATACAATTAATGTAGGGATTTAGCTGGATTTTCACCTAATAATAGTTCATTAAAATTATATTGCCTCATATAAATGATACGACTATACATTTTTATCTTGTGTATGTGGTCTTTTTATGTTTCGAAATCTCATTTACTTATTTTCTCTTCTTCATCTATCTTACTTTTACCACCTTAAAAGTTAAAGTAAAAAGCATAGTGCCGTGGGATAGGTTAGACTAACATAACAACAATTCGTTGGGCCTTAAAGCTATTGTCGTATAGTTGATAGCTTGTACTTTGTACTTTTTATATCTTTTGATCTATATATAGATGAGGTGACCGTTGTTTACATTTATGACGCCCTCTGTTGATTTGAGACAAAACTAACCGGGCAAGATTCCTATAGTTTACATAGGCCAGATCAGGTTTTCTAACTAGATTGTGGTGTTACAGCAAATTGTTATCAAAACTGTCTTTAAACTTGCTTAGGAATGCTATAAGCTATCGAATTTCACAAAAGAATTAAAAATAAATGAGTTTTACAATTCATTAGAAAGAAATTTCATGTTGTCTTCATTAACTTAACTGTATATTCTGCCCGGAGGGAATCAAGAGAGGGTGTCCCATTTGTAAATACATGACGTCACCGGTCACACCATCTATACATGTAATAGTTTGACGAGCGCTTGTAGAGCGCGAGTCAAACATTTTACTTGTATGCGAGCCAAAATAGTACAAGCCTGAAGTCTTAAAGACTCCAATCTGTCATTGTTTCTAAACACCATAATTGCCCTAATAGCAAGAAAGAAGTTGAGCATATACATATATATCCGATTATGACATAGGAGGTATTAATATGTTTTATGTTACAAGTTTCTTCGACGCCTTAAAATTATCTTGGGTCAAGAAAATAGTCGATGACGAAGTTGCGACGTGGAAAAATATTGCGCTGTATAATATCAATATCGATTTTATGCCAAGGTTAGTCACGGCTAAAAACAGTGTACCATACATCCGATGTTATCGACACGAGCAACGAGATTATTTGGAATAATAACTCAATTCAGCTTACTAACAAGACACTTTTCATAAGGAAGTGGATCAAAGCTGGCGTTATTAGACTACCCCAGCTATTAGATAACCGACAACAAACGAAAGTTATCAGTGAATTGGAAGGAGCTAATAGTGCTCCTCTGTTTATGTAGTATTAGTTTTATACCCGACTCTACAGTCTGGAAACGTTTGCATTTATCCCTTAGATGAACTGCTGCCCAAATCTATGCCTTTATTAAAAATCTACATAATTATTTAATTAAGAAAAATCACTTCGGACACCTATATCTCTACATTTGGCCCGATTGGGCTACATATCCCCACCTCAGCAACACGGTATCAGCCCAAACCGAGCAACACCGTTACCCATAATGCACCCTCTTTAACCATTGGTTGAAAGGGGGCTGAGCACTAAGGGACGCGCCATTAGATTTTCAGGGGGGGGGGGGGGGGGGGGGTAGGAAGTTTTCGGAAAAAAAAAATTCCCCCTCTATGCAGGCCCCCAAAAAAAATTCACCCCCTGATTAGTAAAAAAAAAAAAAAAAAAATTCTACCCCACCCAACTCAATATGAATGGATACATTAAAAAAAAAAAATCGCCGCCTCCGGCGGCGCACATTTTTTTTTCACCACTTGTGGCGGCCAAAAACAAAAAATTCTCCCCAGAACCCAACTTCCTACCACCCCCTGAAAATCAAATGGTGCGTCCCTAAGGGGCGGAGGCGGGAACAGACTGTAGAGGTGGGTATAAAACTAATACTACATAAACAGAGGAGCACTATTAGCTCCTTCCAGTTTATTACGTATTATTTATACCCACCTCTACAGTCTGGAAACGTTTGCATAACAGACTTGCACCGAACCAGGAGGAGACATAATTGCTCATGCCCCCAACCAGTCACAGTGTGCCCGAAAACAAACACTCCATGTCGAAGAGATGAGTACAATAATACTGGCTGTAAGCCAACTGGAAAGATCAAGCAGCTCTGAATATATCATATTAGATAGGTGAAGAGGTTTGAGCTATAAAGCGAGGAACGGCATAGCGTGACATACATAGGAAGCAATGTAATTTTCCCTCTAAAATCGCCCCACTGTGGAAAAAAAGACAGTTATGGGTTAAACACGACAAATCCAACAATCTTGGGATAAGCTTACCTCCAAAATTCTTGTGAATATAATTGTCGTAATCGGCGTTTTAGTCAAATCGGGAAGAGTCACGTTCGGCGTTTCAGTCAAAATCAGGAAGTGTCACAATAGGCGTATAAGTCATCATCAGGATTTTGTCAAAATAGGCATGTGTCACAATAACTGCTGTGTCTAGTCTTTCCTTCTCTTTCTCTCTCTCTCCATACTAGCTAGACTTGGCTTCCATTACCCAGGACCTGTGTGGGCATAGCGTCCCTGGGCAGTGCGAAGATGTACATCCTTGAGGTAGACTCTGGTGAATGTCGACTCCGTTTTCCAGGACACCGTGTTCAATATCTCAGTGATCGACAGCCCTCTTGCATGAGCCCCAAGAGGCTGAAAAGGCTCTGACTGAATGAGCCCTAGGATTTCCCTCACCCAACAGAGCTTTAGTAACCTTGATAACCTCTATCAACCAGCCTGCCAGCGTGATCTTGGCTGCTGCTCTAAAGGGTTTTACATTAATGATGAACAACTGTTGGACCTGACCTCGGACAATTTTAGTTCGATCTATGTACCACTTCAGAGCCCTGACAGGACAACTCAATCTCTGTGCCCTGCTATCCGATCTATTGATGTAAGGAAGAAATATTGGCGACGCGGAAAAATTATGACGTTCGTTCTTGGCTAGAAACCCTGGCCTAAAGTACAGCGTGACGCCAGCTTTGCTGAACACGCAGGAGCTCCCTATTGACAGAGCGTGTAGTTCAGAGCAACGTTTCCCCGACGCAAGGGCTATGAGGAAAAGCGTCTTCATAGCAATATTCCTTAAGGAGGCAGACTGAAGATGCTCAAAAGGAGCCTCATTCAATTTAGAAAGAGCTGAGGGGAGATCCCAGGAAGGCCAAATACGACGTGCTTTTGGACGGGAAATCTCCATCCCCTCAATGAGGAACCCGAGGACTTTGTTGTCCTTGAGAGACCCGCCGTCCCGACAACCCGAGTGAAAAGAAAGAATAGCACTCAGGTAGCCTTGGATGGTCAAGGCCTGTAGGCCTAAACTCAAAACGAGAGCGTAAGAAATCGCTTACCTCACCAACAGTTGCCGTAGATGGATCAGTCTTGTGATCCTTGCACCACTCGAAGAAGTATCGAGCGCGTGAAGAGTAGACATTGATAGTCGACTTTCTTCTGCCCCGGGCCGCAAGATCTGCAGACTCCTCAGATAGGCCTGCCTGCTTGAAACGTTTCTTGATAAGGTCCAAGCAGTCAGGCCTAACGTCTCCGGAGCGTGAAACCTCGCTTTCGACCCGGGGAGACGGAGAAGGTTCGGGCCCGTTGGAAGAGAAACCGGATCCATGACAGACAGGAGAAGAAGCTGCTGGAACCAATGTTTCCTCGGCCACAATGGCGCAATCAAGAGAATGATGCAATCCTCCTGCCGTATCTTGAGAAGGACTCGATTGAGTAAGGCAAGAGGAGGGAACGCGTAAGCCGCCAGACCCGACCACCGGATGGAGAGGGCGTCGGCTGCCCAAGCCATCGGATCCCGGCCCCTCGAACAGTACACCGGGAGTTGATGATTGATACTGCTTGCGAAAAGGTCCATGGAAGGAAAATCCCTGAGAAGTAGGAGGCTCTGAAACACCGACCTCGAAAGGGACCGCTCCGTGAGGCTGAGGGATACGCCTCTGGAGAGGTTGTCCGCAAGAACATTAGTTACACCAGGAATGTGTACAGCTGTGAGAACGATATCCCTCGCAATGCACAAGAGGAGAATGTCCCTGGTCTCCCGACAGAGGGACGGAGACCTCGTCCCCCTGTCTGTTGATGTAAGACACCACAGTTGAATTGTCTGATTTGATCAGGACCCTCTTCCCGAGAACCAGCTCCTGGAGGGCCAGGAGAGAGTTCCTCACTGTCCATAACTCGAGAAGGTTGATGTGACAAAAAGTCTCTTTGCGAGACCAAGTCCCCTTGGTGGTACGCTCCGCGATGAACCCGCCCCAACCCACGAGAGAAGCATCCGTGGTAATGATGACCTGATGGGAAGGAATGGGGAACACAACCCCCGACAGCAAGTTGTCCACCTCGCTCCACCAGCGAAGCTCGACCCGGACGGCTGAAGTGAGACGAACGGGATGATATTGGGAGTGAATTATCGCGTCGTACGACTCCAGGAAGTGTAATTGAACGACTCTCATATGGAGTCTGCAAAATGGAATGAGATCGACCATACTTGCAATAAGGCCTAGCAGCCTGAGCCACATCGACGCCGGGGCTGAAATCCTCTCCATGAGTGAAGAAGCCGCCGCTGCAAGACTCAGGACTCTTTCCTGAGTTGGGAAAACTCGGCGTCCGACGAGATCCAACCTGGCCCCGAGGAAAATCGGTTCCTGAGACGGAGTGAGACAAGATTTCGCGAGGTTGACAATAAACCCCAGGCTGGTCACCTCTCTGATCACCAGTGCGACCGATCGAGTCGTGGCCTCTAAAGACGGACCCACGATGAGCCAATCGTCCAAGTACATGAAAAGGTGAATGCCGATCCTTCGGAGGTATGCGCCCACTTCTTGAACAACCCGAGTAAACACCCGAGGAGCCGTGGATAGACCGAAAGGAAGGCTGCTGAACTCGAAGGCCTGGTTGTCCACCATTAACCTCAACCATCGTCGATGACTTGGGTGGATGGAGATATGGCGATAAGCATCTTTGAAATCCAGGGAGGCTGCCCACTCGCCCAGAGATGGGGACATCAGAATTACTGACAGCGACTCCATTCGGAACTTTTGCGGCCTTATGAAGGCATTCAGGGGCTTCAGGTTTAGGATAGGCCGCCATTCGCCGTTCTTCTTCGTCGTAAGAAAAAACGTCGACCAGAACCCCTGAGTGAAAGGGGGGGGGGGGGGAGATGGCTTGAATCGCCCGCTTTGCATTGAGTTTGTGGACCTCCTCCAACAAAACAGTCCTCCTCGTGACGTCTGACGGGACGGTAAGGGGGTTTCCCTTATTTTGCCGTTTTTTACTCTGGCGACCCACTCGCCCGCCCCTATCAACGACCACTTCTCTTTGAAGTGGCAAAGGCGGCCACCCACTTCCCAGTCTCCCAGCTGGAAGACTTGGAGAAGCGGTGGTGCCACACTGGGACTTGTGTGACACACTGTGGCCGGGGGCTTTCAAAACCCATGACCACCGCGGCCCCGACCAGAGCCGCGGGATCTCTTGGAAGATCCGCGTGAAGAACCCCTGTCACCGTGACCCCGTGAGGAAGGTGCTGCAGACTGAGGATGACTACCCCTCGATCTTCTTGAGCGTCCACCTCTACCTCTAGGGGCTTGAGGGACTACAGGCACCGGAACTTGGTAGACAGGAGCTTGATAGACAGGAGCAGCGAAGGACCCTGGCTATGAGGAGCGCCCCTCCCGCGACGTCCTCTATACTGATTTGGTCTAGCCTTAGGCTTCTTAACTACCTTCTCGACAGACTCGTCAGCCAACCTCTGCTTGGAGACAGTCTTCGCAGTTCTACGAGTGACGCCTCCAAAGCAGGGTTTGATCCTTATCATAAGGAGCGGCGCGAAGTGCGTCGGTTAAGGAAGTAATCACACCATCCTTGATACCCGCTAGGGCATTCTTGCGTCTAATGATCTCGATCCGCTGGTGAGCTCTCACCGAGGATCGTAAGACCCTACCCGACAAATCCATTGCCAGACGAGCCGCGGCATACGATCTCTGAGGACCCGCCGACGACTCGCCCTGGATCGGGGGCTGAAGGTCCATAGCCAAGGAGTTCAAAATGGTCATCTGAAACACGCTAAGTCTCTTGAGATGAGCGAACTCGAATTGCTCCTGACGGAGGAAATCCTCCCAATCCTTATGGAAGGCCTCCGCCAGGACCTTCTTATCCTTCTGTTTCATGTACAAAAGGACCTCCTCGTCAATAGCCGAGACTGTGAAACAATCGTCCCGATCCTGCTTCGTGACCTTAAAGCCCATCTCAGCTTCCTTGCGTTCACTCCTCATGGCCTTACTCAGATCCATCGCAGAAAGCCCTCTTGCTTTCTCGACCTCAGAATGAATCTCAGAAGGGAGAGTCATCACCGGGGAACTCTTCCTCACAGGTTCGTCCAAACTGGGGAAGAAAAACGAACCAACAGGGGGGGGGGGGGGGGGGGGGGGGGGGGGGGGGCTGCCACAGATTCCTCCACGACCAGGCCAACTGCCTTGGCCGCGTAAGAAATGAGTGGCTCCACTCGCTCCTGCTGGAAAATCCCCAACGTGGGATTAGACTCCCAACCGAAACCAAAACCTGCAAGGTTGGGCTCGCTATCAGATCCTCTAAGCACGTTAGCAGGAAACACTGATAGACCGTCATCTAACTGCGAATCAGACATCGACTGTTGGTCTGAATTGACACAGTCATCGTCTTGATCGTAACCCCATTGATCATCTTCATCTCCCTCTACTTCAACAGTAGAATGAGAAGAATCAATTGGCTGAACCGACAAAGGGTGTTCAGTGGTGCAGTTAGCCCCTCGTTGAAAAGGAAAAGGGTTAATCTGGTCAAGATTAGCCATGCGGTTAGACTCTCTTTGTTCAACGGAGGGATAAGTAGGACGATTATCCACTTGGTCAGACACTCCTCGATAATCTTCATTGATCATCGGGGTAGGATAATTACTTCTCTGTCTCTGAGAAGCATAATTTCTGAACAACAACCATTCAGAAAACTCGTCTGACCCAGACGGAGTTAGTCGAGTTACCTCACCGTGTGATACATTTAGCCCTTGAGTGCTAACACGGTTACGGATGTTAACATCGGAACTCGAGCGTAACTGACTCTGATGACGTGAAACAGTGTCAGACTGACTATTTTGTTGATCGTTATGCAACAAGTCAGATGAACGATTGACTAGATCGTTTGTTTGAGGATGATTCAGACTATTCTGTCTCACTTGAGCCAGATCCGAAATCTGCCTAGTATCACTGCCGTGACGGATATCGTCACGATTTGATTCATATCTAGGACTTTTGCCTGAATTCCTAACCGAGAAGTATGTCTCACGATTAATAGAGAAAACAGGACTTAGGGCACTACCCTCTTTGTTCGTGGCGTTGAGTTGTGTTAGAACTCCAACCCCACGGGAGCTGGAAGTCTGGCCGTGTCTATTACTATATGCCAGAGACCCAGTATCGTCAGATACGCTTCCTTCATTACAACCAGTGTGCCCAACTAAAATCTCCCGCTGAGTAGAGAGATTTTGGTTGTAGATCGGATTTGAGACGCCTGTTTAGAGGGTTCAATATCCTGAGAAACCTGTGAGTTACCACAAAAAGAATTCAGACCCGTTTCCTGTAGCTGATGATTGTGATCATCTTTTTCAGCATAGGGAGAACGACCCTGAAGACTATCGGTTTCATTGACACGAATTACCTGGGGCGTGGTGCCCTCGGGAGATTTCCTAGCCTTATCCAAAACGGCTTTAGAATTATCTCCTGCGATGCAAACAATATCACCGCTATTAGTATTAGTTTTACATGTATTAGAAACAGAACGGGCGGAATGTCGGGAGTCGGCCATAGTGGCGACCAAAAGGGCATCCATATTGTCCCAATGAGAAGGGGATACCGATCGACACAATTTGCATGGCTTATCACGGTTGCATCTGCGATGCAGAACGCAAGAAGGGTGTTTATCACCCGGCAAAAGGTCAATCCCGCACTTACACGACCTCATAATATCTGAACAACACGCGTAATCAATAAGATGAAAACTATAACACCAAAATACAATCCGAAAATCGCGCGCACAGAGAATAAATTAGCAAATATAAACCCTGAAGTAGTTAGTTAGCTAAATTGAATTAACAATAGGGAAAGCAGAGTCAAAGATCAATACTGACGAAGCTGTCTAGCTAATACTATTAAGCACAATTTGAAAGGAAATCCAGTCTGAAAAGAATCAAACGGGATATGTTTGTAAACAATCAATCAAATATCATTTGAAACAGGAAGGGTCAAAGACCACTTCTCTTGTGGAAACATATCAATAATCAGAATATAACGTACTTTTAATCAATTATAGATGTATAAGGGTTAAAATAAGCACTATTCATGTCATTGATTGAAATTCAGGGATACTTAATACCGACTATTTTTTGGTGGTCAAAGACCACTACAAAAAAAGGGGGGGGGATCAGATCAATAAACCATTATGGCAATCATGTATGATATAGTTTAATATAAAAACATGTTATGATAAGAACTCCGCTAAAGTCGATAATCTAAAACCGCAATACACACATATAAAATCAAGCTAGTGATAGTGATATGACTTGTAGGTAATAGATAGAAGTATCACTCATACACAAAAAACCCAATGAGTGAGTTGAGAATCAACGGACGTTAACGGGTATGTGTATCATGTTAGAATGCATTACACATTAGAAAAAGACCAACCGGGAAATGGGATATCTAACGATGTCCAAACCCACGGAATAGGATAAGTGTATCATATTAGAATGCATTACACATGAAAAAACTATCGTGAAGATAGCTGAGAAATGGAATAGGCCGACCTCATGGAGAATAAAACCACGCGGTCAAATACCACTACGAGCGTCGGCCGCCATTTTAAAATTGGGAAAGTAAAAATAGAATACAAATTTTTGAACCTAAAGGTCCTAAAAAATGGTGAAAAAAGACCGTCCGACGGACGGCCTAGGCATTTAAGATATGGGACTTACGCAAATTCCAATTAAGATCGCATAGTAATAGACTATGCGCCATCTATACAGGGCGAAACCTACTTGATATGAACCTTCTGTCAAAATCTAAATCCACCGCAAGATAGTGTTAGGGATATCCTATGGCTGGAGAGATGACAAAAACGCGTCCAATCTCGTTTCGCCCAAAGGTTAAAGAGGATGCATTATGGGTAACGGTGTTGCTCGGTTTGGGCTGATACCGTGTTGCCGAGGTGGGGATATGTAGCCCAATCGGGCCAAATGTAGAGTTATAGGTGTCCGAAGTGATTTTTCTTAATTAAATAATTATGTAGATTTTTAATAAAGGCATAGATTTGGGCAGCAGTTCATCTAAGGGATAAATGCAAACGTTTCCAGACTGTAGAGGTGGGTATAAATAATACGTAATAAACGCTAATGCTATCGACCTATTGAGGTTCCGTGTGCGAGTCTGAGTAACACATGTGACGTAATGGCCTACAGGGTAGTAACCTGCTATCGTCAGTATGATACAAATTATACAAGCTCAGAGACTCTTTAATTTGTTTCCTGGACAATATTAAAGGGTTATAATTTTTGTATTTCTTTTAAACAATATCCTACATTGAATAAAACATACTTGAATCACCAGCTTGGTTGACCTTTAAGATGCACTGAAAAAGTATTTGAATTACATTTGAACCATGTTAACACAAACCCTTAACAAAGAATGAAACCGAGCGTGGTTTAAGCAGAATGATATATTACAACTCACGCCACGAATTCCATGTTTAAAGAAGAGAAATAGGTCAAGATTTACGGGCCATATCAAGATTGATATATGTACGCACGTTAATTACATACCTATCATTCATCTTTTTGTTATACAGCGTGTCCCAAAAACTGAGTCCAAAACCTGGGGAGCGTATAACTAAAAGGTAGGAAACATAGTTGCTTCATATTTCGAGATATGAAAGTCAATATATCTGACATTAATTGGTTAAATTATGAGACCAATCGAATACGGTATAAGGTTTTGGAAATACAAAACAATTTTTTGAATTTTGTGAGTGCTTTAACTATTGAACTATTAATCAATTGCATATAAAAGTATACATTTTTGTAAAGGAGAATCAGAGAATCAGAGAATCAAAATGTTGTTTTTTTGACCCCCAAAAGTTCAACAAAGCTAACAAAAATAATTTTGAGTAAAAAATTCCCAAATTGCTAGATTATGATTTAAAGACACTAAATTAGGGATGACTTTTTTTTAAAACCTAATTTAATATTTTTTGAAATGTTGACCAAAAAGCGCCATAAAAGTGATTTTTCATTTTTTTCACTTTTTGGTCAATATTTCAAAAAATATTAGATAAGGTTTTAAAAAAAAGTGTCTTTACATCATAATCTAGCAATTTGGGAATTTGTCACCCAAAATTATTTTTGTTAGCTTTGTTGAACTTTTTTGGGTCAAAAAAGTGATTATTTGTGATTTTCTCAAAAAATCAACAATTTTGGTCAAACTTGACGCAAAATTTGGATTCTCTGACCTATTTCCTTTGTTCAATATTTACAAAAATTCAAAATTTGACTTCAATGAGTCCCCCCTTAATGGGTATTTCACCACGCGGTCCGTGCTTTAGTCACCTCTAGACTTGACTATTGCAATGCCCTTTTCACTTTGCTTTCGGCAAAGGATGTCAGCCGCCTGCAGCGACTGCAAAACAGCGCTGCTCGCCTTGTGTTCGCGGTTGGTAGAAGAGTTGATGCCACACCCCTTATTCAGACATTGCATTGGTTGCCAGTTCAACAAAGGATTGTGTATAAAGTAGTTTTGTACATTTTTAAGGCTTTAATCAACTTAACTCCTCCCTATTTGGCTGAGCAGTTCTCTGTGTATGTCCCTGCTCGCTCCCTACGATCTGCGATGGACACTAACCGGCTGGTTGTTCCCAGATCCAACCTTACTATAGGTGATCGCAGTTTCAAGGTTACTGCTGCAAAGGCCTGGAACTCCCTCCCAATACACCTCAGAACTGCTCAGTCAACGGAGACTTTTAAAAGTAATCTTAAGACTAATTTATTTTAATCTTTATTTTCTTGTAAACGCTATGGTACTTATGTAAATAGCGTCCTAAATACCCGTTTGTTGTTGTTGTTGTTGTATACTGAATATTGATCCAAAATCCCTGTAATTTAGCCCTTTTTACCAAACATAAATTATTTCGGAGATTAAACACCATGCAGGGGAAACTAGCACACAATGCACAAATGCAATCCATTGGTGGTTTATTGTTAAATTGAAGAAAAAAACGGGATCTGACCACGCTCTATGGAAAGCTTCGTATTTCAGAAAGTTACCATTCGATTGGTCTCACAATTTCAGCAATTAAGGTCTGGTATATTTAGCTGTATATCTTTAAATTCGAAGCAGCTACGTTTCCTACTGTATACAGTTAGTTAGTTATGAGTGCAATGGTGTAATGGATAGAAAAACCTGAAACATAATATTCGTAAGTTGATACATAATTATAACAGAAATCATACAACATGTATGGAGTATTCCACTTCCCATACATATTTTATCAATATTCTTGCTAAATGAATTACTTTAAATTTATAGTGCATTTTAGTGCATTTTATATCATTTAGTGCATTTTATATCATTTGTACACATAAGTTCTATACCATATAACACAACTGTTTTTAAAGTTTTCAATTATGATTTATAGAGCATCTCATATCATTTGTACACATAAGTTTTATACCACAACACAACTGTTTTTTTACATTTTCGATTATGATTATCATATTTTGTTTAAAATGCTGTTACAATGTATACACCTGTGTGACATTATAAATGATGATATAGATGTAAAATAAAACAATACACATACTTAATGGTTATATTGATATTTATTATGGTGTCCTGACCTCCGTTATTATTATCCGTGTTTTGGATCAGCCATCTTGTTGAGAGTACTCTATTGTGTTTAAGATTTGTCAAAAGAAGACACACCTCGCACCTGTTCCGTGATATGTATTTGATTACACAATACCTGCTTTATTATGAATTAGACAGCATGCACCAACTCGATTGAATATAGAAGGCACCGGGTGCAAATCCCTCTTGTAGCCGCAGGTACCAAAAGGCACCAATAGCAGGGGGTTCTTAATACGATAACAATGATGTCGTTTGTTAACAATGTAGTTGACCGCTTGACCTTATTTGGTATGAGCTACCTTCGAGATCATATTTTAACGTATTGAAGCCTCAATCATAAACAAGAAGAGTTTTCAAAAAGACAAACAGCGCTTAGAAGGGGTTAAGTTTGAATGCAAGCAGGAGTTGAGTGAATTGTATTTTTTTTAAACGAGCACTCTAAATTTGTCAACGAAAATAAGTTTCAAGTTTTAAATTTAATCAAGTTGTATTACATAAACAAACGCCCCTGAAAACGTTGGGTGTTTTAATTCCCATACTTAACCAACATTGACATTTTGTATGTGATTAAATCAGGAAAGGTGAGATTTTACCTCTCCCGGACTAAATGTAGGTGTTCCGATTGCTTGCCTGATTTTCAACGTGATTTTTCTATACTACAAGTAGGGTCATCCTTAAAATAGTCATATTCCAAAGTTTGAGTTGCATAACTCCAATTGTTCTTATTTTAGACGCACAAGGTGACATGAAATGTCCACTGAGTAGTACACAAACTGGTCGGGTGGTTAAATGTTCTGATCACTTTTTTTGGGCTGTGATTTTGTTTCACATCAAGATATTTTGATATCAAAAGAATCCCCATATTTTCTCATTATGTCTGTAAAATCTTAGGGCCAGAAATGTTTCATTTAGAAAATGTGGTGAATTACTGCCAAATGTGGTTAACCAAACACCAGCTTGTGTACTGCTCAATTGGAAAATGTCTTGTGACCTTGTGCTTCTAAAATAAGAACCATTGGAATTATGCAACTCAAGCTTTGGAATGCGACAATTTTAAGGATGAACTTTCATTTAAAATAGAAAACATCAAGTTGAAAATCGGGCCAGCAATCAGAACATCTACATTTAACCACCTTTACCAATAATCTTGGCCTATAACGCATAAAGGGAACATATCTTGCCTCAAACATTTTACAGAAATAATGAGAACAATATGGGGTTTCTTCTGATATCAAAATATGTTGATGGGTGACATCCACCTTTAAGAACAGACCTATCGCATTTAAGTTTTTCACTGAACTGCATCATTTGTTTTGCCATGCTGCTGAGATGCCCTTCTGTGGGGTGTAGTGTGTTTGACCATGGTTTGACGTACAACCATGGTACAAACTGTCTTCGATATTATCATGGAAGTATTAGTATTGTTCAGATGTGTATAACATATTTACTGCAAAGAAAGAAATTTATAATGCAAAGTGCTGAATAATGTGGACTAAGTATATAGTATAACCATTTTACTTGTAGGATATGGAGGAATAAGGACAAAATACACAGGTATACAATCCCAAATTTGAGAGATGATGATTGATGATGGACTTGATGATGAGGTACTAATACATAGTGAGTAATTTGCCTAGTGCAGTCTAGGATGGCTGCAAAAATCACAGCTATGATATTATCATACCAACATCAGTTCTGTCTACTGCGGTGATTGTGAATGACAGGGTTGTGTATTAAAAGCCCGATTAAAAGTTCATTGGCCTGTGAACCAACTGAAACCAAGTTTATGTGAACGTGTAGATGGCTGTATCTCACACTATACTTGGATAGTACAGTTCACTTCATGGATACAGTGATCTTGCTAGAAATTAAGTTTATCTCTGCAACGAGCTTAATGAACATGTACCAGTACAGGGTTTGAGAAGTAAAGTAAAATCATACAGTCGCTACGCGCTAAGAAAAAATTAATAACGATTTCTATACACAGGTCTCTTTTTCAACTTGTGTAGCAGTGACGTCATTATAGGTGCATTTAGTTGTTACCGTGCGCATGCATTTATGGTCATCCTCATCATTTTTAACGTGCGAGGTTTTAATAATCCATTCTAATTTGATGTATGATAATATGGCTAAAGAGAGTCCTATAATTCCAAAATATATCTTATAAGCCACACATATATTAGCGGTTCCTACGGCATAGGCAACAGTTGCTGAACTGGTGAGACAAAATCGATAGGCTGAGAAAATCATCTCTAGATCACCAGGGAACATTAGCCCAAGAAGACCTACATTGAGATAAAAAGAAAGATACAATGATTATATGTGGAAATGATAAAGTAAAACACAAAAACCACACCATTCCACATTCATTAGAGTCATAACTATGATAATCAATTATAAACTTACATGTGTTATTGTTATTAGACCATACATGCAGCATAAACCAATCAAAACATTGATAAAGGTAAAAGACAATGATCGTCAGTTTATAGAATGAATTATAGCCACGTTTCTTATCATCTGATTGGATAAAAGTGCGAGGATAATCCAGCTATGCCTTCAATTTCAACATGACATCATGTACAACCATTATGCCCCGGGTAATAGTAATTTTTCATGACAATACACCTTCGATTGACTTAATGCGCCTCATCTTTGTCTCAGGGCATAACGTTGTTTTCGAGATCACCTTGGGGCTATAATTTGAACCATGCCCCTTATTGCAGTCAAGTATTTGTAGAATAATTATAATGTACATACCAGTAGTTTGCGAGTCACGATGTCCAAAACCAATACCCAATGCTGACGTCATCACAAACACCTCCCATCCACTAGCATGTTCTGGTTTCCATAGTAACATGTATATAGATATGAGAATGTGAAGAATCCATCCTCCAATCAATATGGTAGATCTTCCAGTGTACTTGACCATCACACCAGACACATACGCTGATAAAGCTGCGCTGATGTTGTAAGTAGCTATGATGAAACCAACTACTGGAATACCACTAGTACATCCGGCATAAGACTAAAATACAGAATTGCAAAATGTACAAAATGTATCACGTAATAGGCTGTTACGGTGTCCTAGAAAACCTGCAACTTATTGTTAGTATCTTCTTTACATCGAATATTGTGATCATGTTTACACACATGAACACTTTTGAATCACCATCTTTTTACATTGTGGAATAATTAATTACAAAGACTGAAAACTTGGATACTACATCACGCGCGTGATCCAAGAGCGAAATGATTATGAGACCTGTTTAACACATAGGATTACAATTTACAATGGTCTAGCTGTGCTGCCGGGTAATCATCACATTATATCCGTCGATCATAATTCAATTAGCCTAAAACTTGTATTTGGTCAATAATCCATTTTTTAATACCAACATCCAAAGTACACCAACTAGTGAAATGTTGCAGAAAACTTATATTGGTATCAGTCTACAGATGCCTTAAATGTTTAATATCCTAATTGGTTTTGAATACTGAATTCAATGAGGGAATTTAAATTATTATACCTTGGTAAAATCTGCGTAAAAGAATGTCGTTTCAAACCCTAGAAATACAATTAATGGCGAACTTAGGAGAAATCTATAAGATAAGAAAGCACTATCTTTCAATCTTCCAGTCTTTCTTCTAGGTGGAAGTTCTTTGCAGTATGTTGGCAGCTTGTCAATAAAGAAGAGTCCTATAGGGAAGCTTAGCAGTCCCAAAATCAACAGAGATATGAATAACTTGTTCCTGGCTGCAGTATCTGGCATGTTATAGTTATCACCGACAGATATATTGACTTTAACCTGGTTAACGCTGTCATAGTTCATCTCTTGGTTAACGGTGTTATAGCTATCAGCGAGCGACACATTGACTTGAACCTGGTTAAGAAAACTATCACCGCAGTTATCTCGTGCACCGCAAGACATTAGCAGGGCTGAATTGTCGATTTGTGTCCTATTATAATCAGATGATCCAGCAAGAAGAAATGAGATCATTAAACTTCCGGGAAATTGTCCCAGCAAGTAACAGCAGTAAAATATACCGTTGAAGAGACTTATAACGGTTGCTGGTTTCTGTGAGTTCTTTGACGCGTAACTTGCCGCTGTTGACATGATATGTGTTGCTTCTGCAGCCCAAGCAGGTCCTGAAGCACCCCCTAGTATTAGTGAACATGGAATAAGTATGTAAGCTGTCGGGTAAAGATTTCCAGCGACGAAGGAGCAATAGCATATTGAAGCTATCAATAGGGTCCACTTTGTACCTAGCATTTGTGTTACGAACGGAGAGTAGAAGCACGACAACGCAGAAGATACAAAAACACAAGTCAGTGAGATCAAGCCTAGACCGTTGTCCATATTCAGGGTACTTTGTACCGATAATCCAGCTGTTGTAGCACATTGGAAAATAGAAAATGCGACTGAAACGGCTATAAGATTCTTCCAATGAACTTCCGTGACATACCGGTGAAAACATGATGATGTCATTGTTTGTATTGATGATCGCTACAGGTCCCGGGTGATCTATAGTATAGAATCAAAGCAAATAGTGTTATCAATATTCTAGTATTAATGGATGATGTATTCAATTAACTAATTGGTCTCTTTGAAAAGAGCTTTTAGGTTGCCGCTGGTCCTAAGAATATTGCCACCCAGTGGCGTAACTAGAATGGGGAGGGCATCTGCATCGGGGGGGGGGGGGGGGGGGGGGGGGGGGGCAAGCCTTCTAACAGGGGGATGCCCCTCTAGCATGTCTAGTTACGCCACTGACAGAGTATCTTACTATAGTCACTCTCTTTGTTTTTGTTTAATAATCATTCACAGGAAGTACATGGTAGGTTATATTTACTATTTAGGGAGGGGGGGGGGGGGGGGGTAGTATTTACTGTTTAAGGAGGAGGGCTAAGATTAAAAGCAAGATATACCAACAGGGTGTGCGGAAACAGGTAATATCAAGGGAGAATAACGCGATAAAACAGATAAATAACAAAAAACACAATAACACACGGAAATGCACTGGGACAAGCAATGACAATTGCTGTGCAATAAAACAACAAAGATATATGGTAACAATAAAGACCGACGTTTCAAGCGGGTATACCACCCTTCATCAGGGACAAAATATAAAAAAAAGTGTTAAGAGCTATAAATAAGATAATGACTAGACAAGTCCACCACTGTAGTTATAGCACAATGCCAATAATAGATGTTGACTACTAGTACTAGACAACCAAGTTAAGAGGAGGGGTTAAAATGGAAATATCATGTCTATCCAAGAAAATGAACTAATGCTAAATTTTTAATGCTGTGGAGTTTAATCTATTAAATGCATTATATTTGACTAAAATTGAACATTCGGTTCTATAGCTATAGATATGTTTGATCAAAGTAAAGCAGTGTAGGATGGGTAATATGGGACACTTAAGGGTTATTCAGCTTACAATATTTATATATATAATTCATAAAGGTATCCATACCTATTTATTTTGAAAACCAAAACCCTCGGCTAAATTTTCAAAATTTTATGCTCATACGAAGTACGAGAACTTTGAAAAATCATATTTTGTACACAATTATTTTGTCCCATCTTACGCCATGTGTTGGAAGTAATATGGGACACATCAGCATTTGGATAGTGGTGGGGTAATATGGGACAAAATTATAAGCAGACAATTATATTAAAGCCTTTCATATTCAATGAAAATGTTGTTGGTATGTTAACCCTAACCATCCTCAATGCCGCAAATGTGCACGGTAAAGTATATCTGTGCCAGCTGGCGTGGCACTTTTTCGATGAAGTAATGGCCCCAGGCTACATAGTCGGGCCAATACACTGGCCCGAGTATAGTTGGCCCCCGTGGCGCACTGGTAGAGCGTTCGTCTGGCAACCGAGAGGTTGTGGGTTCGAGCCCCGGTGGCGGCGCCACTCTTTTATCCGCGTTTTTGTCGTTGAAAAAATAAATGCTTCAAAATGTGACTTAGGAGGTTAGGGTTAATAAGGTGTTAGTATTTAGAATTAGTAAAAGTATTTATAGTAAGCTTACTTCAAAATCTGACTGTGTGGATAACAAAACCATTGCACCATGACAGGACCTATTCGGCAATTACATGGGGCTTGGGGTAAGATGGGACAGTATGTAATTGGCAAATGGGCGACACAATATGTCCTATTTATTATTATAGGCCAATGTTCAAGTTTATTTCAGTGTATAATAAACACACTGCTATTACTAAATAAACAATTATTTTAGAGAATAACTTTGGCATGTGATAACTTCATGTGATAATAAGCCTCATGAAAATATTAGAAGCTTACATAACGTGTCTCCGCTTTTGATCAAAATTAGTGACTCTAGTGAATGCATGCACACCTTAGTTGGATCAAAAGCTGCTATAAATAATTCTGAAAATCGATCATTCAAAAATTATACTTGAAAACACTAATGCTTAGTAACAATGATGTTTACTCACCGTAAATTGCAGCACACAGATTACAAAACTGAATTGTTGAAGTGTATGGAGAGCCCGTAGGTAGATACCCGCCCTGATAAGGTAGAAACTATGGTTGAAACCATTTTCAACATTATGGGTCCTACTTTACCCCGTGTCCCATATTACCCCATGTTACCCTACGCAAAAGTTCATTAAAATGAACAATATCTTATAAGTCTGCATGTCAAGATTTTCTAGGGCTTTACGAGAATTTAAAATATATTATTTACACACTTAGGCCTACATGAATCTTATATTTTGTTGAAACTTAGTTGTAGGGGAGATGCAGGAGAGTTGAGCCAATTTTTATATTTTGTGTCACCATATGCGGAAGAAAAGTACAAACCTGTAAAAAATTAGTGTAAGTAAAACTTTAGAGTGTTGTTTTCGTTGTGAAACAATAACAGTTGGGATAGCAGTTGAGGCTTATTTATATAAAAGGTTTGAAAAAAATTGGTGAAGTGGCTCAACTCTCCCTACAGTATGGGAGAGATGAGCCACCATTTTAGGAGAGTTGAGCCAGCATGATAAGTCAATGGCTGGTGAAGATTTATTAATCCTTAAAGTAAATATGGTGCTCATTGCACAAAATAACATTTTTCACCTTTAGTCCAAAAATCAAAATGTTACTACATGTTTTCCCTATGCTCAACTCTCCCCATGACCAATGGCTCAACTCTCTTCTCCAATGGTGACCATTTTGTAAATAACCCAATCCTGTCCGGTGTAGAACTTTTGGTAATTTACAATAGTTCTCTAAAATAATGGTTATATTTATACCTCCTTCAATACACAAATTACCGCCATTATAGTCTAAGTCTTGCTATGGAAAAAAAAGGTATCTTTGATACTGAGCACACATGACAGTAGGGTTTAACACTAAGAATGTCTTATTGATGCTATATAACAATTTATATGCCAATATAAATTTTAGTAAGTTACTACTTTTCGAGTTATAGGGGGGGGGGGGGGGGGGGGGGGGGGGGGGGACTCAACTCTCCGTGTGGCTCAACTCTCCTGCATCTCCCCTACAGTTATATTATTTAATTTTGCAACAATTTGATATCGTTAAATATGACTGGTTCGGAATTTCCTATGTATTTCATTGTTTCCTCATGCACCTGCTATATTTAAGAGAATTATTAAAAAAATGAATTGCAGGAGAACGAATGCGTCAATGTTTATGATACTTGTTTTATAATTATTAAAAAATGAAAACCAACGTTATTGATTAAAGAAGATACATTTTATTACGATACGATAACTTTAAAGGCCGATATCTCAAAATGCGGTAATAAGGAAATTTCAAACAATCATAACTCAAAAACGGCTGCGCCATCACCATTTGTCATGTATGTAGAACAGACTTAAATTGAAGGGAACTATGGAGCCCGATTTTTAAAATCATGCTCAAAATTCGATTCGAATTATAGCGCAAAATTAACTGATTGGCTGGTTACCAGCTGCAATGGCACCCATATAAAAATGCGGCTCCATAGTTCCCCCATAGCCTATCACCCAAGTATGATGACATTTAGATTTTTTGTTTTAAACTTATCAGAGGCTCTACGTGGTTACCATTGCAACCAGTGTCACATTTTGCATATATCTTAAAGCTTTTCAACAAGGGCTTCAATATTGTATATAACATCAATGTTTTACTACTTGGGAACATTCAGTAAACTAAAACGATCTCGAAGTCCGGGCTCGAAGTTCAGGCCCAAACACCTCCCTCCCCCTTAAAGTCCAATTGTAAACACATTGGTACAGTATTTTGGTATTCAGACATAAAACATCATATTTGTGAGCCAAGTTTACAACAATAATTTGTATTTCATAAATGTTCATTTATGATTATATGCTAATATTCAAGAATGTCCATTCTTTCACAATTTTTTAATTTCGTTACCATCAGATTACATTTACATCCATAGTGGCACACCCAACCATGAGTGTGAGGACATAAATGTATACACGTATAAAAAGTATAGAAATTACAGTCAATGTGAGGACTTTGTTATGTATTTCATCATACATGTGAGGACTTTGCACGTTATGGGTATTGACGTCTAAGAGAGTACCCTTACATACTACCTTAAGGGGGTGAGGACTCAGCTTGTACGTGGGTTTCCACCGGCAACCGTGGACACACAAAGATTCTAACCATCTAACCGTGGACCTTTTGCCAACCGTGGACCATCCACAGTTCTAGACTAGGTGCATGGGGCTGAAATTAACCCAAAATGCATTTAAAAGCACGTTTAAATATGGTCCTCAGTCACAGGTACCACTCCCGTAAACGGTTGGTAGATACAATTTTGTAAAAAAATAAAGAAGTGTAACTTATACAAAAAAACGTCCTCGTTATGTCGATTAGAATGTGATACACATTTGGAAGCGGGGGGGGGGGGGGGGGGGGGGGCATTTGTATGCAAGAAAAATGTGAGGACTCGAAAATAGTCCTCACATTTTTTTGCCGACCTCACTTTCTGTGTCGAGTATTGGTGGTGAGTGTACTCACATTGTCGGTGATACAAGTACATCGAAAATTTACATTTTTACATTTACATCTACACCCCCATTTACATACACATTTACATTCACACACACACCCCCCTACACACCCACCTACACCTACATTTACATTTACATTACATTACTTCACATCACATTTAACATTTACATTTAGTATATCACATCACACACCTCACTTTACTTTACAGCACATCACAAGACACATATTATATTCCATTATCATGATTATAAGAATGATATCAAACATATAAAGTGTAAACCTAAAACACCTCGAAACCAAGTTCCAAACAGAGTATACGTAAAACTGTACTTCAAGAGTTTAGGGTGAGAAGTGTCAGGACATTGGGGTTTCTGCACAAAATTAGAAGAAATTCGTTCAGCTTTTACACAAAAATTGATTCCATTGTTTCTTTTAAGGACACTCATCCAGCTCTTCATGTTTATAGACAGAAATGTTTTATTTCACTTACCAGTGTGAGCGGCGAAGTCAAAACCGGGTATACTTTTGTGTTATTATAATGTACTACATGCGATGCAACATGAAAAATGCAACACGTACGTGAACCGCAAAGGGCCTAACAAAAAACAAACATTGTTGTGTTGACGTAAAGAAATCGTCCAACACATAATACAATTAATGTAGGGATTTAGCTGGATTTCCACCTAATAGTTCATTAAAAATATATAGCCTCATTATATTGCCTCATTAAACATTATATGATTAAATGACACGACTATATTGGTACATGTTTGTCTTGTGATGTTGTGAATGTGAAGTGGTCTTTTTATGTGTCTAAATCTCATTTACTTGTTTTCTCTTCTTCACCTATCTTACTAAAAATAAAAGTAAAAAGCTTAGTGCCGTGCCGTGGGATAGGTTTAGTTAGACTAACATAACAACAATTCGTTGGGCCTTAAAACTACAATTGTCGTATTGGTAGGTCAAAAGCTATCGATAAGTTGATATCTTGTACTTTGTACGTAGACAGGAAGACCACATGTGACTTAAAGTTCATCCACTATGTAGTGAACTTTAAGTCACCTGTGGTTTCTAAAACCCAACCACTTATGATAGGTAAGACTCAGCAAAAACCTTAAAGGCGCTTGAACTGACAATTGCGCAAATAGCACATAATAGCAAACTTATTGCAATTATTATTACGGCTGCAATGATTGTGCAAAATAGCGCAATTATCATGTAATCGCGTTTTTAGAAGGGCTATTGACATGCTATATAGCGCAATTTTCAACGGTAGTTGGAAATTGCAGGTACGTGCTATTTTGAAACTCGATCTGCTGACAATTGCGCAAATAGCAAATAATAGCAAACTTATTGCAAGTATTATTGTTGACGCAATTCTTGTGCAAAATAGCGCAATTATCATGCAATAGTGTTCTTAGAATTGCAATTGACATGATATATAGCGCAATTTTCAACAGAAATTCGGAATTGCAGATAGGTGCTATTTTGAAATCTGGGTTTGTAGCGTCAATTGCATGTAATTGCATAATCTTGCATATCTTTGTGCTTCTAGGTGCGCGCTATTTGCGCAATGATATTATGAAAATTTCAATATACGGGCCCGTAAGTGTTGCAAAGAGCGTGCGCGCTATTTGCGCAATTATGCTATTATCAAAATTTCAATATGCATGGTAAGTGTTGCAAAGAGCGTGCTACTTGCGCAATTATACTATTATCAACATTTCACTAAATACTGTAAGTGTTGCAAGAGCGTGCTACTTGCGCAATTGTGAAAACTGGGCTCTTTCCAAATAAGCAAATAAAATCAGTGGTTATCTGATACTATATATACTAATTTTCAAAGTTATCCCTGGCAGAGGGGGTTTCATGAGTTGCATAATATTACAATTATTGTCCGCCGTTTTCACAATTTTTCATACGGAAGAAATATTTGTTTCGTTCACGCGCGGCCCTCTTGACTACATCCACCAGTAGCTTCCAGTCCATCGTAAATATTACCGTACGTTACAGCGATGATAAAATGTAGAGGGCGGCAGAGTCTTAGTCAATTCTTTATTTCATCAACCTAGGATGCATTACGTCATCCATGTCAGAACACGTGCGATCTCAAATTGGTGATGGGAAAAAACAACATACGGGAACCAGAAATTGTTTACACATAAAATATATTTTCCGGGAAACACGATCCTGCCGACCGTTTTTTTTAAAAATGTGCCCAAAGTACTTTTTCCGGGGGTGTTCCCATTTTTGGGGTCATAATTTGATATTAATTATTCTGTGGCGATTATGATAATTTTGGTGTCAATTTATATGTTTTCGGCTATAATTTGATTGCAATATATTTTAAAATCCAAAATGGCTGCCGTGTGCCTGAAAATTCAAAATGGCGCCCAAAATGACACTTTTTTATCAAATGATAATATGTCCTGGTTTTAGTGATATTAATGTCTATGGTTTTAGGGGACAAAAAATACATTAAAATCGTTTTTGAAATTCAAAATGGCTGTCAAGTGCACACAAATTCAAAATGTCCGTCAAAATGTCCGCCAAAATGGTAAAATCCCATAAATTGACATATCGAGTGCTTGGAGCACAGATGTCTTAAGTGCATTTTGTTATTTTGAGATAATTGTGTTTGAAAACTAGAAACTCTGTGTCGGGCAATGGGAAATTTGAAGTTGCCATCCAATTTTCACCCCTAAAAGATACATTTGCACTTTAGCTTATGTGTACACTAGCTCGAGAATGTCAAAGTGTTTGCATATTATGCAATATCTCAAATTCATCAAAATGCACTTAAGACATCTGCGCTCCAAGCACTCGATATATGAACCAACATGCATGATCAGAGTGTAGTTTTAACAATGGTCTGTATGTGTTAGACCACAGTATTTTTGCTTTGTTAACATACTTTAAAACCAAAATGGCCGCCAAATTCATGGCCATAAGGGGTCAAAATTCCTTAAATAGCATAATATCAACCGAAAGGTATGATGAAAATATAATTATAACCATAGGAATTATGTGTTAGACCACTAGTAACTCATATCCAGTATTCTCGTTTTGTTAACATAGTAAAAATCCAAAATGGCCCCCAAAATGGGTCCCAAAGTGGCTGCAAAAATGGTCAAATTCCATAAAATGGGATAATATCAACCTAAATGTATGATGAAAATATAAGTATAACCATGGGATGTATGTATTAGAACACTAGTTACTAATATCCAGTATTTTTGCTATGTTAACATACTTACAAATCCAAAATGGCCCCCAAAATGGGTCCCCCATGACTAAACAAATTGTCGGAATTCCATAAAATGGGATAATATCAACCAAAATGTATGATGAAAGTATAGTTTTAACTTTGGGATTTATGTATTAGACCACTAGTAACTCATATCCAGTATATTTGCAATGTAATAACATACTTTAAATCCAAGATGGCCTCCAAAATGGCCGATGTAAGTGTAAGAATAGTCTAATAGGAGTGTATACTACATCATATTTACGAAATAGCTGCTCAGCTATAGCTTTTTGGTAATTATAAGGCCCACCTCTGGGACGATTTTGATTCTGTATCACTTTCCAAAATGGCTTCCAGAATGGTTAAGTTGATGTTAAATGACCTAAAATATTTGTTTTGTATTGTAAATGGCCATACTATGTAACCCCCCCCCCCCCCCCCCCCCCCCCACAATCCCCAAATCTAGCATTCAATATATGATACATGTATGTGTATGATAAAGCCTAGGGCTGTATATCAATTTTTAGTATTTTAGAATATCCAAGATGGCTGGTTGGTACGTTTTTCCGTCATGGCTGACAGCTCGTGACTTTGGTGATGACACGCCAATTCCGTCGGTCAGCAGCCAATCTATAAATGACTGAAGTAGGATTCCCAACCAGAGGCCTGGTCCGCGTGCACCCACAATCTTGCTCTGCATGATCACCTTCTCTAGACAATTTCCTTGGCGTCTGGCAATATGACCGAAATACAGAGTTTGGGAATTGTTCAGTCCAAGCCTTGTCTTCACACCAACTTCCTGAAGCACAACTGCATTGGTTCTCTGCTTGACCCAGGTAATCCTAATCATCCGGCGCCAACACCACATTTTAAATTAATTGATTTTGTTGCAGCTTGCATTTGCAGGATTCACAAACGTAGGTTGAAATATGGAACATGAGCTCTTTGACCAGACGTACCTTAGTTGATATAGTGATGCCTCTGTCAGCCCATATTTTTGAGAGCTGTGTCATTGCAGATCTAGCCATAGCCAAGCGACGCATGCTTTCTGTATGAAATCCTCCTTCCTGAATGATGAGAGATCCGAGGAAATTGAACTGTTGGATCTGATCCACATTTTGACTGTCAACTAGAAGAGGGGTAATATTTCCATCATTACCGATGACCATGAACTTTGTTTTGGCAACATTAAGACGTAGGCCCAAGCTCTCACTTTCATTCTTGACCTTCTTCAGTAAGAATCCTAACTCTTCCTGGCTAGTGGCTAGTGTCATTTGCATATCGTTAGTTGTGAAGCTGCCAGCCACCTACTGATATGCCGCCAGTCCATCCATCAAGGACATGTCTCATGATGTGCCCGGCAATTGAACAGAGTAGGTGAATGATGCATCCGTGGCGCACACCTTGGCCGAGGTTAAACCAGTCGCTGTCTCCCTGAGCAGTACGCGCACAAACCAATTGGCCGTCATAGAGGCTTTTTAGTAGTTACACTAGATGGTTGGAGGACTCCTAGAGTTTGTAGCGCAATCCAGAGAGGACCATATCCCAAGCAGTCATAGGCTTTGGCATAATATATAAAGCGAAGGTATGCCTTTCGCTTGTATTCCTTGCATTTTATCAATGATGTGGCAAATATATCCACCATGAGCGTCATTTCTGACGGATACCGGCGCTATAGAAATTACCATTATTATTATTATTATTATGGTCTCTGGTGTCACGGCCTCTTCGAAAACCAGCCTGGTCCGGAGGAAGCTCTCTTTCCTTTCGAGATGAGGTCTCAATCTTTCTTTAAGGATGTGCAGTAGAATTTTGCTGGCATGTGGGATAAGAGCTATCGTCATGTTGTTCTTGCATTCACTGACATCTTCTTTTCTGTGTAGGGTGAGGAAAACAGATTTGTTCCAATCTTCAGACCATATCCGAGTGTGCCATATATCTTTTTGCAGAGCTGTAGCAGGATTGAAACTCCAAGTTTGTCAATGTTTTTGAGTAGCTCGCCAGGAATATCATCTATGCCAGGTGCTTTGTTGGTTTTAAGCTTCTTGATGGCATTCTTGACTTCAGATAGAAGAATATCAGGCTCCTTCTCATTGCACTCGATTTCTGCTTGTATGCCAGTGACCTCTTGAGACGCATAAAGCCCCTTGCAGTAGTTTTTCCACCGCTCTTTGATGTCTGCCCCCTCTATCAGAACTTTGCCATTCTCATCCTTGATTACTGCAAGTTTGGCTGTAGTTTTGGTAAGAATCTTTATTCCACGGAATAGATCTCTGCTGTTATTCTGGGCACTGTGGACTTCCAATTCAGTGCACAGCTTTCTGATGTGACTGTTTTTGTCCCTCCTTGCCTTCTGTTGGATTTCATTAGGGAACTTGCGGTATAGGTTTCTTTGTTTTTGGCCAGCTTCTTTAAGATGACGCATTTCATCTGCAAGGTATACTACCTCTTGAGACAGCCAATAGGAATGGCTGCAAAAGGTTAAAATAACTGAAATCAGTATTAGTTTATTGTTAGTGTTACATTTAACATCAAAATTGTCACAGAGGTGGGCCTTATACCTTAAAGCAATATTTTATAGCTAAGCAGTTGAGAAGATACTATTTTCAGCATGTCATGTAATATACACTCTTACAATTATCTATTTTGGATTATCATACACTTCATGTAGATTATTTTCCCATTTACAGCGGCCATTTTGGTGGCCATCTTGGATTTAAAGTATGTTGTTACAATGCAAATGAGTTGCTAGTGGTCTAATACATACATCCCAATGTTAAAACTATATTTTCATCATACATTTTGGTTGTTATTATCCCATTTTATGGAATTCCGACAAATTATAGAGTCATTTTGGGACCATTTTGGGGCCATTTTGGATTTTTAAGTATGTTAACAAAGCAAAAATACTGGATATTATACTAGTGGTCTAATACATACATCCTTTGGTTATAATTATATTTTCATCATACATTTAGGTTGATAGTATCCCATTTTATGGAATTTGACATTTTTTGCAGCCACTTTGGGACCCATTTTGGGCGCCATTTTGGCATCCATTTTGGATTTAACTTGGTTAACAAAGCAAAAATACTGGATATGAGTTACTAGTGGTCTAACACATACATCACATGGTTATAATTATATTTTCATCATACATTTTGGTCGATATTATGCTATTTTTATGGAATTTTGACCACTTTTAGCCATGAATTTGGCGGCCATTTTGGTTTTAAAGTATGTAAACAAAGCACAAATACTATATATGAGTTTCTAGTGGTCTAATACATACATACCATTGTTAAAACTATACTCTGATCATGCATGTTGGTTCATACATGACAATTTATGGGTTTTTACCATTTTTGGCGGACATTTTGAATTTGTGTGTACTGACAGCCATTTCGAATTTCAAAAACGATTTTAATGATTCTTTGTCCCCCAAAACATGTATATAGACACTAAAATCACTAAAACCAGGACATATTATCATTTGGTAAAAAAGTGTAATTGTGGGCGCCATTTTGAATATTCAGGCACACGGCAGCAATTTTGGATTTTAAAATATAATTATGGTAATTAATTTGATATAGCCGAAAACATATAAATAGACACCAAAATTATCATAATTGGCCACAGAACAATTAATATCAAATTTTGACCCCAAAAATGGGAGCACCCCCGGAAAAAGTATTTGGGCACATTTAAAAAAAACCCGGTTGGTCGGATCGTGTTCCCTGGAAATTGTTATTATAAAAACAACCTCAAACAGAAAGCGAACACTCTTTCCCATCCGTTCGTGGCTGAGAGGTTGACTAATTGGGACATAGATTTTATGATTGGTACGATAGATGAAAATTTAACATGACATTTCAAGATTTTCTTGGACTATATGGTGGTCGATTTTTGTCCGAATGTTATGATTGGTCGTTCTTTAAAAGCGGCAAAAGAAATTATGATGCGATATGAAAATCAAAATCATACTAATACGTCACAGAATCTTTTATAATCGGCTTCTTTTTGGCTACTATATAGGCCTACTTTTAGATACAGGAATCAAAGACAAAAGATCATGATTGGGTTTTTCTTTACTTGATCAAAATCAAAGATGTCCAAATATTATGATGGGTCGTTCTGTAAAAGCGGCAAAAGAATCTATGATGCGAAGAATATACTTTTAGCCCAGTAACCCGAGATGCCCACTGATGGCTCGTTCTTTGAATGCGGTCCGAGGTGCAGGGGACCCTCTTACGCGTAACCTCCCAGTCAGTCGTCATAATCATCCTTCGGCTGCGGAGCAGGTGACCACAAGTTTTCTCCAAGCACGGCGATCTGTTAGCAAGAGTGGCTATCTGAGGTTCTTGAAACAGGCCTTCATTGTCACCAAATAAGCGCTGTATGTATTTCAAGTATGATGTGCTTGGACGACCAGGTCTCCTTCGGCCATGTGTTGGTATGTAATTGTCGATTTTTTTTTTTTTTTGGGGGGGGGGGGGGGGGACAAAGTGGGGGATGGGGCAAAAAAGCTATTTTTGGGGGGTAAATGCCCCTTGCCCCCTGTAGCGCCGCCACTAAGGAAAAGTAATAAAACAATAAACACGTTAGTATACCTGTACAACCACAGCTCATAACCCCAAATTTGCAATTGTTTTCTCTTCATCTTTTTGCACCCTTTCCCCCCAATACTTTTTGGCATTATTTCCCCAATTCTGCTCATTATTTCCCGGGAGCGGTGCTCCCTGCTCCCGCACTTCGTGCAACCCTGCGGCCTCAATCCTCAAAAATAAATTGAAAGCAGATTTTCTTGCAGATTTACATTTCTGATCATAAATCATGAATATATATATTCCAGGTTACAGAGCGATACGATTCCAAATTACCTCAAAATCATGGTTTTAGAGTGAATTTAGACTAAAAATAAGTTGTCGGCGCAGACTCCGACAGTTTATGTTCAATCTAAAACCATGATTTTGAAGTAATTAAGAATCGTATCGAACCGTACATGTACCTTGGAATGTATATATACGACAGGATCAGAATTGGTGCCCTGACCTCCGTTATCATTATCTATGTTTTGGATCAGCCATCTTGCTGGGAGTACTCTATTGTGTTCAAGATTTCCAAAAGAAGACACACCTCACACCTGTTCCGTGATATGTATTTGATTACACAATACCTGCTATATTATGAATTAGACAGCATGCACCAACTTGATTGAATATAGAAGACACCGGGTGCAAATCCCTCTTGTACCCGCAGGTACCATAATGCACCAATAGCAGGGGGTTCTTAATACGATAACGATAATGTTGTTTGTTAACAATGTAGTTGACCGCTTGACCTTATTTGGTATGAGCTACTATCAGATTGTAACCTTGGCATAGACTTGGGCAGGTCGTATGAAGCCTCAATCATAAAGAAATGAATAACGAATCCTATACACATGTCTCTTTTTCAATGTGTGTAGCAGTGACGTCATTATAGGTGCATTTAGTTGTAACCGTGCGCATGCATTTCTGGTCATCATTTTTAACGTGCGAGGTTTTAATAATCCATTCTAATTTGATGTATGATAACATGGCTAAAGAGAGTCCTATAATTCCAAAATATATCTTATAAGCCACACATATATTAGCGGTTCCTACGGCATAGGCAACAGTTGCTGAACTTGTGAGACAAAATCGATAGGCTGAGAAAATCATCTCTAGATCATCAGGGAAAATTAGCCCAAGAAGACCTACATTGAGATAAAAAGAAAGATACAATGATTATGTGTGGAAATGATAAAGTATTAACACAAAAAACCACACCATTCCACATTCATTAGAGTCATAACTATGATAATCAATTATAAACTTGCATGCGTTATTGTTATTAGACCATGCATGCAGCATAAACCAATCAAAACATTGATAAAGGTAAAAGACAATGATCGTCAGTTTATAGAATGAATTATACCCACGTTTCTTGTCATCTGATTGGATAAAAGTGCGGGGATAATCCAGCTATGCCTTCAATTACAACATGGCGTCATGTACAACCACTATGCCCCGGGTAGTAGTCTTTTTTCATGACAATACACCTTCGATTGACACAAGTGTATAACCCGTACTTGAGACTAAAAGTCTCAGTCCGTGCCCTGCATTATTGAACTGACCTTAAAAATGATAATTATGGGGAAAGTTCTTATACATACATCTATAGCGCTTTACACCGTGCAAGTAAGGTCCTAATGGCCCCTCACATGTATCCGTGTGAGTTGAGCGTCCCCTTACCGTGTGAAAAATGGCTGCGGACGGCGGCACACACGGTGGGCCGTTTCCCGTCCGTTGAACACGTTCAGGGGACTTTGCCGGCCACCGGAGTTTTGAACATGCTCAAAACTCCTGGCGGGTGAGTAAAAGCGGCGGCGAACGATGAGAGCCCGGTATGAAGACGGTATAAGGACGGCGCACCCGTTCGCACCCGTTTAGCACCCGTTTCGCGCCCATTCGCAGGGCGGTGATGGACGGTGGTGAACGTCGACCATCTTAGCGACGGGCTGCGAATGGCCGCATGCAGCCTGTAACCGTTCGCGAAACGGACTCTCAGCAGGAATGTTGCAACTCACAAACTGTAAAAGAGCTAAAACTCACTCTTTCGAGAGCTCTAGGCGGGACAGCTCTTTTCATTTTTGGAGCGAAGTTCACTCTTAAAAGAGCGATTTTCACTCTTAAAAAGAGTGAAAAATCATTCTGAAAAGAGTGAACTTCACTTCTTAGAAGAGCCGTCCCCCCTAGAGCTCTCGAAAGAGTGAGGTTTAGCTCTTTTACATTTAGAGAGTATTATAGATGTTGGTCGTACGAATTCCGGAATGCAAATGAAGCGGCGAGCTTGAGCGCTCAACTTAAAAAGGGCGGTTTGATGATGTAATCAAGACGTTTCGGGCGTTCCGACCGGTTAGGAACCGGTATGGAGGTGGTATGCACACGGTGAGGACACGATGAGAACGGTAAGCTAGACCTGTATGAGGCCGGTGAGCCCGGGACCAGGCCGGTCAGAACCCGGTACAGACCTGGTGTAGAGCGGTATGGACCGAGGACCGGTGAGGAGGTGTTATGCACCCGGTGAGAACGGTAAGCTAGCTCGTATGAGGACGGTGAGACCGGTACCAGACCGGTGAGGACCCCGCATAGACCCGGTATATAACGGTATGGATCCGGTGACCACCAACAAAAATCAATGCGCCCGTTGACATTTTTTACTGATTGTTTGGACTCTTTGATTTTCTATTATACGGTATTAGGTAGCCGCCTACCATTACCGCCCTGCGAACTGCCGCGAAACGGGTGTGCCGTCTTTATACCGTCCTCAAACTGGGCTCTCATCGTTTGCCGCCGCTTTTACTCACCCGGCAGGAGTTTTGAGCATGTTCACACTTCCTGCCGGGCGCGGATGCCCGGCAATGTCCCCGGCAACGTGTTCAACGGACGGGAAACGGCCCACCGTGTGACATCACCGTGTGCCGCCGTCTGCACCAATTTGTCACACGGTAATGGGCCGGCCAGCTCACATGTATCCATGATACATGTGAGTACAAATGTATTTTACAGAGGTTCCCTGAATGTGAGCGAAGCGGCGAGCTTAAGCGCTCAGCTTATACAGGGCAGTTTGATGACGTTATCAAGGCGGTTCGGTCTGTACCCAAGCGTTTCGGCCGGTGAGGACCTGATGAGGAGGTGGTATGAGCCCAGTTCCAGGCCGATAAGGACCCGGTATAGAACAGTATGAACCCAGTGACAAAAACAATTCAATGCGGCCGTTGACATTTTTTGCTGATTGTTCACCGTGTTGGACTCTGTTGTGAAATCACAGTTATAGGCGGCGTTATTCGGTTCATTTAGGCGGCTACAGGCCAACGCGCACAGTCTAGACTAATAAGTTTATAGCATGGGGCTAACTATACCAAGGCAAACAAAATTGTGCTTACTATGCGCCTCATCTTTGTCTCAGGGCATAACATTGTTTCGAGATCACCTTGGGGCTATAATTTGAACCATGCCCCTCATTGCATTCAAGTATTTGTTGAACATTCTTATGTACATCTTACTAGTAGTTTGGGAGTCACGATGTCCAAAACCAATACCACATGCTGACGTCATCACAAACACCTCCCATCCACTGGCATGTTCTGGTTTCCATAGTAACATGTATATAGATATGAGAATGTGAAGAATCCATCCTCCAATCAATATGGTAGATCTTCCAGTGTACTTGACCATCACACCAGATACATACGCTGATAAAGCTGCGCTGATGTTGTAAGTAGCTGTGATGAAACCAACTACTTGAATACCACTAGTACATCCGGCATAAGACTAAAATACAGAATTGCAAAATGTACAAAATGTATCACGTAATAGGCTGTTACGGTGTCCTAGAAAACCTGCAACTTATTTTTGCTATCTCCTTCACATCACATATTGGGATCATGTATACACACATGGCGACCATGGAATCACCATCTTTTGACATTGTGGAATAATTACAAAGACTGAAAACTTGGTTACTACATCACGCGCGTGATCCAAGAGCGAAATGATTATGAGACCTGTTTAACACATAGGATTACAATTTACAATGGTCTAGCTGTGCTGCCGGGTGAATCATCAGATATATCCGTCCATCATAATTCCACTAGCCTAAAACTTGTATTTGGTCAATAATCCATTTTTTAATACCAACATCCAAAGTACACCAACTGAAATTTTGCAGAAAGCTTACATTAGTATCAGTCTACAGAGCCTTTAAATGGACCGTTAATATTCTAATTGGTTTTGAATACTGAATTCAATGAGGGAATTTAAATTATTTTACCTTGGTAATATCTGCGTAAAAGAATGTCGTTTCAAATCCTAGAAATACAATTAATGGCGCACTTAGGAGAAATCTATAAGATAAGAACGCACTATCTTTCAATCTTCCAGTCTTTCTTCTAGGTGGAAGTTCTTTGCAGTATGTTGGCAGCTTGTCAATAAAGAAGAGTCCTATAGGGAAGCTAAGCAGTCCCAAAATCAACAGAGATATGAATAGCTTGTTCCTGGCTGCAGTATCTGGCATGTTATAGTTATCGCCGACAGATATATTGACTTTAACCTGGTTAACTATGTCATAGTTCATCTCTTGGTTAACAGTGTTATAGCTATCAGCGAAAGACACGTTGACTTGAACCTGGTTAAGAAAACCATAACCGCAGTTATCTCGTGCACCGCAAGACATAAGCAGGGCTGAATTGTCGATTTGTGTCCTATTATAATCAGATGATCCAGCAAGAAGAAAGGAGATCATTAAACTTCCGGGAAATTGTCCCAGCAAGTAACAGCAGTAAAATATACCATTGAAGAGACTTATCACGGTTGCTGGTTTCTGTGAGTTCTTTGACGCGTAACTTGCCGCTGTTGACATGATATGTGTTGCTTCTGCAGCCCAAGCAGGTCCTGAAGCACCACCAATTAATAATGAACATGGTATAAGTATGTAAGCTGTCGGGTACAGATTTCCAGCGACGAAGGAGCAATAGCATATTGAAGCTACCAATATGGTCCACTTTGTACCTAGCATTCGTGTTACGAACGGAGAGTAGAAGCACGACAACGCAGCAGATACATAAACACAAGTCAGTGAGATCAAGCCTAGACCGTTGTCCATATTCAGGGTACTTTGTACCGAGTATGCAGCTGCTGAAGCACATTGGAAAATAGAAAATGCGGCTGAAACGGCTATAAGATTCTTCCAATGAACTTCCGTGACATACCGGTGAAAACATGATGATGTCATTGTTTGTATTGGGGATCGCTACAGGTCCCGGGTGATCTGTAGTATAGAATCAAAGCAAATAGTTTTATCAATGTTCGACAAATGGATGATGTATTCAATCAACTAATTGTTCTCTTTGAAAAGAGCTTTTAGGTTGTCGCTGGTCCTAAGAATATTGCCACCCAGTGCGTAACTAGAAAGGGACGGCATTTGCATTGGGGGAGGGGGGGGCTAAACCTTCTGGCAGGAGATGCCCCTCTAGTTACGCCACTTACAGAGTACATTACTATAGTCACTCGCTTTGTTTTTGTCTAATTATCATTCACAGGAAGTACATGGTAGGTTAAATTTACTATTTAGGGGAGGGGGGGGGGGGTTACTGTTTAAGGAGGGAGGGGTCAAAATGGAAATATGACGTCGATCCAAGAAAATGAACTAATGCTAGATTTTGAATGCTGTGGAGTTAAATCTATTAAGAGTGCATGCCTGAGTAAACAGGATTGTATGACAAAATCTAGGAACATGAAGGTTGTCCAATATTGCTCATACAGGGTGAGTCAAAAAGACTGCAATAGTGGAAAGAAGCCATTATGTTTTCAAAACCAAAATACATTTTAAAACTTTTTAAACGATGCAAGAATGATGTATTTAATCCTAACTTTGTGTGAAAAAATGAAGTCGTTCGCATTTTTCGTTTGTCTTTGGTGACCTCTTGCTGCACAACCAAATTTACCTGTTTGTCCACGAGCACAGTGATTTTCATTTGAAATGACACACATTGCATTGTCATATTTGAATATCCCGCCAACAAAAAAATGGAAAATGTCAGTTGTTTATTAAAGTTTAGAACATTATACGCTTTCATAGCATGGGTATGATTATAATTGATTATGCTAACTCACATGTAAACAAGAAAGGATGCATCAAATTCCAATAACATCACAAATGAACTCAAGTTTCCTAATTTGAATGAGAGGCACATTTTGTGATCTGATGCATATTTTGGGTATCTTGTGGACAAACGTGTGAAAAGGTTCACCAAAGGCAAACGGAAAATGATATTGATTTCATTTTTTCACGCAAAGTTAGGATTAAATACATCATTCTTGCAACGTTTAAAAAGTTTTAAAATTCATTTTGGTTTTGAAAACAAAAATGGCTTCTTTCCACTATTGCAGTCTTTTTGACTCACCCTGTATATAGTTTGCTGGGTACAGTTGATGAAAGATTCAGATTGACAAAGTTCAAAAATTCTGACCCCCCTGACTTGGATTTTCTGCCCATGGCATTTAAGCCCCATTTTGAGCCATACAATCATATCAAATCGTTTAAATTGTCTCTGTTTCTAAAGGCACAAAATGGGATTCTTTGCATCAAATGATTTTTGAATCCAGTCCATATATCATTGATATACAGCATTGGTATTGTGCAGATTCAACCAAAAGTCTGAGTTATAAGGGGGAGGGGGGGGGGGGGGGGGGGGGGTTCTGTGGTATCGCACAAATCAATGATTTCCTATACCTAGTGCAACTTTGCTGTTGTTAAGCGCGGTCATTGAAACCGCCATAACTTAATAAGTCTCCATTCGATTTTGTTGAATGAGGTATCAAAATGCGGAGGAGAAATTTGCTCATTTAATGTATATCTCAGATTTTTGGTACCCATTTCCTATTTTGAATTAGCCAACCTCAAAGCACCTGGTCCGGGACTTTTGTTGCTAGGTGTATACTTTCACCATACATTTTGATTGCTATATGTCATTTCATGAGATCTGACCAGTTATGGCGGCCATTTTGGACGCCATCTTGAATAAACCCTTAGCATAGCAAAATTATTTTTGGTAACATTCTGATTATGTTTTAGAACCATGAAAGTAAGTAAAAAAAGTTGGTTAGGGGGAGTCCTGGGGAGAGGGGTGCACGGTAACCCTGTATTTACCCGACTAATATGTGTTCTTGTTTTAGAAAATATTAAAAATTACTATATAGAAACACTATATGTTTATAAGTATCCAGACACATTTCCCCAGCTAAGTTTGAATAGTTTTGATAGCTAATGTGTCATGCTATGAGCCTACGATTGAAGATAGCCCCATTTTTACATAAAAAATCAAGATATTTGAGAGGGGTCCTAAGTAGGACTCCCCTGGTGAGGATGAAGGAGTTAAGTGAAATTTGGTTTGATCTTCACAATACTAAACCTTTGTACTTACAATATTTTAACTTGATTACAAAATAATTTGACAATAGACATCAAGTATGAACATTATGCAAAAATGGGCAATTATATGCAATTTTGAGAGATTTTTGGGGCTTAAAAGGGGCTAAAACTTGATGGGGCACAAAATCCAAGCTATAGAGGCCAGCTTTTTCAAAACTTGTCAGCATGAATATTTCATCAAGTATACTAAACCAAAAAAAAGCAAAATCCGACAACCTTCATGTTCCGCCCACTGTCTGGTTTTCTCAGGCACGCACTCTTAAATGCTTTATATTTTACTATAATTGGACATTCGGTTATATAGATATGTTTGATCAAAGTAAAGCAGTGTACGCAAAAGCTCATTAAAATGACCAATATCCTATACGTTTGCATGTAAAGATTTTCTAGGGCTTTAAGAGAATTTAAAATATATTATTTACACACTTACATGAATCTTATATTTTGTTGAAACTAAGTTATATTTATTTTTGCAACAATTTGATATCGTTAAATATGACTGGTTCGGAATTTACTATGTACTTCATTGTTTCCTAACCCTGCTATATTTAAGAGAATCATTAAAAAAACCACCTAATTGCAGGAGAACGAATGCGTCAATGTTTATGATACTTGTTTTACGATACGATATTAACATTAAAGGACGATATCTCAAAATGCGGTAATAAGGAAATTTCAAAGAATCATAACTCAAAAACGGAATGTCGTATCACCATTTGTTATGTATAGGGAACTATAGAGCCCGATTTCTAAAATCATGCTGTAAATTCGATTCGAATTATAGCGCAAAATTAACTGATTGGCTGGTTACCGGTTACAATGGCACCCATATAAAAATGCGGCTCCATAGTTCCCCCATATAGCCTACCACCCAAGTATGATGACATTTGGATTTTTGTTTTAAACCAATCAGAGGCTCTACGTGGTTACCATGGTAACCAGTGTCAAATTTGGCATATATTTGGAAACTTCTCAACAAGGGCTTCAACATTGTATATAACATGTTTTACTACTTGGAAACATTCAGTAAAAAAAAACGATCTCGAAGTTCAGGCCCAATTGGTACAATATTTTGGTATTCAGACATAAAACATCATATTTGTAAGCCAAGTTTGCAAACTCATGCGGAATGTTCATCTTAGATTATAATTATGCTAATATTCAAGAATTTCCATTTTTTCTAGGAAATTGTGTTACAATTGTTTAATTCCGTTACCATCAGATTACATATACATTTATATTTTTACATCTACCCTCTACATTTACATACACATTTACATTTACATCACATCACCTCACGTCACATCACGTCGCGTCACGTCACGTCACGTCGCGTCGCGTCACGTCACGTCACGTCACGTCGCGTCACGTCACGTCACGTCACGTCACGACACATCAAATCATATCACATCACATCACATCACGTCACGTCACATTTAACATTTACATTTAGTATATAACATCACACACATAACCTTACCTTACATCACATCATAAGACAGTCACATAATTACGTACATTCTATTATCATGATTATAAGAATGATATCAAACATAAGTAAAACACCTCGAAACCGAGCACCAAACAAAGTATACGTAAAACTGTACTTCAAGAGGTAGGTGAGAAGTTCAACTGTAACACTGTTAGTGTTAGCTGAACTTTTGGTGGCAGGACATTGGGATTTCTGCACAAAATTAAAAGAAATTCGTTCAGCTTTTACATAAAAATGGATTCCATTGTTTCTTTTAAGGACACTCATCCAGCTCTTCATGTTTATCGACAGAAATAGTGTATTATTTCACTTACCAGTGTGAGCGGCCAAGTCAAAACCGGGTAGTTAAATGTGATATATAATGTACTAGTATCCGAACGTGTGGTAAGCGATGTCCAACATGAAACATGCAGCACGTACGTGAAGCTCAAAGGGCCTAACAAAAAACAAACATTGTTGTGTTGATAGTATCCGAAATTCTAATATGCGATGCACATGCAACATCAACACGTACGTGAACTTCAAATAACCTTGGTCCAGGCTGATCACTCACTCCCTTCATACGCTCAAGGTTATGATTTGAGTGCTACAGACACTCTGTTTACAGTGGAAATATTGGCCATGTTTCATTTTAGTTGACCCATGTACCAGCGTTGCTGTCAAACAGACACTACATTCAATGATAGAGTAATTATAATCTTAGCCAGATAAACCACCAGACAAGACAAGGGGCAGGAGCAGTGATGACAGATATGTCTGGCCAACTCTCCTCTACAAACTTAAAAATAGGTAGTCAAAAATGACTCCTTGTCAGGGTTCAACTATGCACCAACTGAAAAAGGTTAAATATGACACGTTTTCAGTCATTTCTTACCCTTTTGTGTCAAATGGAAAAAAGAGTAAACAGGACTAGAAAAAGAGGTCATATTTAACCCTTTTTTCAGTCGGTGCATAGTTGACCCTACAAAGGGGTCATTTTGTAACTACCTATTTTTAATTGTGTATTTATTATGGTTGTAAGTTAATACCAGCTTGTTTTTATGGAGCATACCAGTCTGTTGGTATTATAATCACAACAACTCGGTGAGCCCTCATTAATCAAGTTTGACACAGTGGGACTATTGGCCATGTACCGCATACAAGTAAAATGTTCTATTCGTGCCCTACGGGCACTCATAGAACAACTTTTACTTATGCTACTGTACAGTTGAAACTGCTGTACTTATTATTTCCTGCCACAGAACAATTGTTCTAACTCAGGCTTTCTCAACTAGATTTACTGATGCGCCACATTTTAGTAACCAACTTGTTGAAGCTCCACTTGGTCATATTTTTTTAGAATTTACAATGGCAAAATTCCCTTTATAACATTAATTTCAAAATATTTTAACATATAATGTATGTAGGCAGTAGGCAGCATAATAACTAATATAACTTTTTAGCGCCAGAAAAATTGCTGTATTTATACATCTGACCGTCATAGGCCTATGAAATCTGGCTATATCATGATATGATTTGTTTTAAAACAAATTTTAACCACTCTCGCGCCACTTAGGATGCCTTGATTCGCCACAAGTGGCGCGCGCGCCACCAGTTGAGAATGCCTGTAGGGGTCACACTACTAAATAGAGCTCCATAGGGATATGTACAAAAACACTGATATAAAACTCTGTGTTAGACCACTAAATTGCGAAATTGGACCTTGTAGAGTGATTTTTTCTGAAAGATGATCACATTTTCTCACCAAAAGTGAAAAAATAGGTAGGTGAACCTGCTCGATTTGTCAAAATACGCCCATGGAGTTGACTACCTCTCTGACGAGCTTGGAAATGCCGCCGTAATCGTCAATGTTTCCAGTAAAAAACACAAATTTGAAAGATCTCTCAAAATTTATCTAGATGATATTCACAGTTTATAGTCAGGGTGCATGTAGGTGATGTCCCATTAATCATAATTAATCAAAAATCATAGGCATTTACGCAATTGTATTACCGTTGTTTAATTGAGGATTTTGCCATGCATATTTTCCGATTCTAGCTTTAAACACCGCCCTTAAGGATAGGGGATACCCCATTTAGTGTAGTGCACCCTGTAACTGGATACAGATCTAATAAGCAGACAGGGTCATAGTCTACATATCTACAAATCCGCGAGCCCGATCGTTGGCTGGGCAGATCAGTGACTAGGGTACATCAGTGACTGGGGTAGATCAGTAATATGATGGTGTGACCTTATATTTAAGGACATTAAGTCAAGTGCCATGACTGGCATACTAAAAGGTATTGAACCCTAGGCAAAAATAGATGGAAATGACTAACAAGAGAGACTTGAAGCAAGTCTAAACCTCAAAGGGCCTAACAAAAAACAAAGATCGTTGTGTTGACGTAAAGGTGCAACATATAATACAATTAATGTAGGGATTTAGCTGGATTTCCACCTAATAATAGTTCATTAAAATTATATTGCCTCATATAAATGACACGACTATACATTTTTGTCTTGTGTATGTGGTCTTTTTACGTTTCTAAATCTCATTTACTTATTTTCTCTTCTTCACCTATCTTACTTTTACCACTTTAAAAGTTAAAGTAAAAAGCTTAGTGCCGTGGGATAGGTTAGTCTAACATAACAACAATTCGTTGGGCCTTAAAGCTATTGTCGTATAGTTGATATCTTGTACTTTGTACTTTTTATATCTTTTGATCTACAGGGTGTCTTAAAAAAACACGTGCACGTGTTTACCCAACTTATTGACCATGAACTTCTAAAATTTGGTGTAACAATTGTATACATATTGATAGACCAAACACTTAGCTTTCATATGCTGTTTATTTCATCTAATTTGGTTTTGAAAATCCTAAGATATGATCAATTAACTAAAGCTACCTAAAATCGAAGTTGTGCCACTTTTACGGAAAGAATGCTTAAGATAAGCATTAAAACCCTCGTCCTCTTAAGGGAGGGTGATCGCCGATTGCGCTAGAATGCAAAAAACAGTGACCTAGGGCGTCTAGGTGATCGCTTTTACATTCCCTGCGCTCACTTTGACGAAAACAAATTGAGGCTGCCACCTTACCCGGGGCTAGGGTAAGCCGTCAAAGTCCGATAGTAGGGGGATGGTTTGCCACCTTACAATTTTTTTTTTAAATCGCCATTTTGAAATTTTTTTGTATTGAATGTTCCTGAAATATTTTAGCATGGGCCTATGTTAGAAACACCATTTCCATCACTTATAAGCAAAAATCCGGGAGAAATTCCGATATTTAGAACTTTTTTGGCGAAGATTTCTATGATATTTCACTGTCCATCGAATACGGCGGGATTTTGAGGTCGGCCATGTTTGGTGACGTCATTGTGAAGTCATGCGTGGGATGTTTGTACTTGTTTTAGTATGTTTGGATAGAGGGAACCTCTAGCTATAACATGGTACCCAAATAAGCATACACTGCAATTTGGATTGGCTTTTGTTAGAGGGTAGTAACCCCGGTGGTAACAACCCCCATTTTCGGAGTAACCCTTTCTATTCATTGCAAACTGTAAAGTGGCACAACGTCGACTTTAGGTAGCTTTAGTTAACTGGTCATATCTCAAGATTGACAAAACCAAATCAGATGAAATAAACGGAATATGAAAGCTAACCGTTATGGCTATCAATATGTATACAATTGTTACACCAAATTCTATAAGTTCACGGTCAATAAGCTTGGTAAACACGTGCACGGGATTTTTTTAGACACCCTGTATATATACATGTAATAGTTGTTTGACGAGCGCTTGTAGAGCGCGAGTCAAACATTTTACTTGTATGCGAGCCAAAATAGTACAAGCCTGAAGTATTAAAGACTCCAATCTGTCATTGTTTCTAAACACCATAATTGCCCTAATAGCAAGAAAGAAGTTGAGCATATACATATATTTCCGATTATGACATAGGAGGTAATAATATGTTTTATGTTACAAGTTTCTTCGACGCCTTAAAATTATCTTGGGTCAAGAAAACAGTCGATGACGAAGTTGCGACGTGGAAAAATATTGCGCTGTATAATATCAATATCGATTTTATGCCAAGGTTAGTCACGGCTAAAAAAGTGTACCATACATCCGATGTTATCGACACGAGCAACGAGATTATCTGGAATAATAACTAAATTCAGCTTACTAACAAGACACTTTTCATAAGGAAGTGGATCAAAGCTGGCGTTATTAGACTACACCAGCTATTAGATAACCGACAACAAACGAAAGTTATCAGTGAATGCTTATGCTATCGACCTATTGAGGTTCCGTGTGCGAGTCTGAGTAACACCTGTGACGTAATGGCCTACATGGTAGTAATAATAATAAAATAATAAAAGGGTATTTATAATGCGCCTCACGTTGTGAACACAACCCCGAGGCGCATAACATACATGTATGAAAAAATATAAGAACATAATAAGGAAGCTATACAAATACAACAACAACAACTTATCATACAAATATAAATAAGTAATCATTAAAAACCACAGTTCATTAACACAATGAAATATAATGTACAATTATACATGAGAGTATTATACAAACACAGTCTACAATGCACAATTCATAATTAGTAGTAACCTGCTATCGTCAGTATGATACAAATTATACAAGCTCAGAGACTCTTTAATTTGTTTCCTGGGCAATATTAAAGGGTTATAATTTTTGTATTTATTTAAACAATATCCTACATTGAATAAAACATACTTGAATCACCATCTTGGTTGACCTTTAAGATGCACTGAAAAAGTATTTGAATTACATTTGAACCATGTTAACACAAACCCTTAACAAAGAATGAAACCGAGCGTGGTTTAAGCAGAATGATATATTACAATTCACGCAACGAATGTTAAAAGAAGAGAAATAGGTTAAGATTTACGGGCCATATCAAGATTGATATCTGTACGCACGTTAATTACATACCTATCATTCATCTTATTGTTATACAGCGTGTCCCAAAAACTGAGTCCAAAACCTGGGGAGCGTAGAACTTAAAGGTAGGAAACAGTTGCTTCATATTTCGAGATATGAAAGTAAATTCTTAAACAGTTAAGAAAGTTTAAGCAATCTCATTGGTTCTCAGAGAAATCGGCGACATCTAGATGAGACAACTTAACACGGGGAGGTGGGGCTTACGTTTTAACAGTGCGTCCGACCTTCACAATGCGTGGTTTGCTCCATAACGCGCACTTCTGCAGTGCGTCTTTAGCGCTTTTCCTGCGTTTCTGCCGGCGCCGCGACGCTTACGCATGGTTTACTCATCGCATGTGATTGGATGGAATGTTTGTGGGTTATTCGATCCTAGCAGGGGTAAAAGTTGTCAAATGTGGACAATAAAATGTACTTATTTCTTTGATAAATGTCTAAAGTATGATTGTTCAAGAATGAGAATAAAGGTATTGTTTTTAGACCGTACCCGTGTTATATTGTCTGACATAAATGCGTTCGATAGTATTATTTTTTGCGTAGAACAACTCCGCCTGCGGCGTCGTTGTTCTACTTAAAATAATACTATCGTCCGCATTTATGTCAGACAATATAACACGGGTACGGTCTAAAAACAATACCTTTATTCTCTAATTATATCTGGCATTAATTGGTGAAATTATGAGACCAATCGAATATAAGATTTTGGAAATACAAAGCTTTGAATTCAGCTAGGTCAGATCCTTTTCTTATTTTGCCCACGAACCGTTCACGCGTTGCATTTGCGCTTCGTGCTGATTACAACAAAGTTTTGCCTTTGACTTTATTCTTTACAACGACTCATCTTCGTCAAGATTAAAAAGTATAAATACCTATGAAATGTTTTTAAAAATCAATAAATAACCTCCTGAGACACTGTCAATCTTTATAGCAGTTTTAAAAACCATTTCTTTCGGAATTGGAAACCAGCCATTAAGTCATTCATCTCATCAAAAAAATTAGAGGCAGGGTAACAGTTGCCCTGTATTTGTACATTTTCAATGACAAGGTTACTGAAATGGGTATTTCTAATGATGAATATTGATCCAAAATCCCTGTAATTTAGCCCTTTTTACCAAACATAAGTTATTTCGGAGATTAAAAACCATGCAGGGAAAGCTTGCACACAATGCACAGATGCAATCCATGGGTGGTTTATTGTTAGATTGACAAAAAACGGGATCTGACCACACTCTATGTACTTCAGAGAGTTACAATTCGATTGGTCTCACAATTTCAGCAATTAAGGTCTGGTATACGAGGGTCAGTCAGTAAGTTATGAATGTGGTCATGGTATGGGATGCATGAGTGATTCTATTGAGGGATAGTGTGATCAATACAAAGTATGAATCTTTGTCTTTCAAATAATACAGTTTTGGATTTCTAAGTGTGAAATATGACGTCATAGCATTGTCTCAAAGTAAGTACACTTGGGACACTGCTAAATCAGTTATTTGGCGGTAAATTTGAATTGTTTGTATGAAACATGTGGTAAGAAGATTGCATAACATGACACTAGAAGCAGGTAAATCCCAATTGTGTTCGCGTAAGTATGACTGATAAAAAAGACAATAACTTCAATCCCTGTGTAATTTGATATATGTAGTATAATAGGAAAAAGTAAGGAGAGGCAATTGAATAACAAGTATACAAATATCAGTATTTCAAATAGCCAATTTATTGAAAAATGCCCAGTCAGTGAATCACTAATATTGCGGAAAATCAAACAATTTAGGAAAAATCCAAGCAATTAACCAGTTTGGGAGATTCCATATGATAGCCAACTAATTATCTGAACTTATTCGCATGAAACCTGCAGAAAATATGCGCATGCGCAGACGGCAGATCATTTTGAACTGGGCCAAAAATGGCTAAAATCATGAAATTTACCAGATAAAAGCTTACTGTGCCTTCAAATTCTAATCAGCAATAATGAAAAATGCTAAATCAATGTGTATAAATATTGTGATAGTCGAAATGAAGATATACATGAATGTATCAATCAAAGATGGCTGCCACAACCTCTCTTATTACTGTTATCTTTAGAGCTACTAGATATGTATTGTTAAAGTAATCGTCACTTAATTTCAATGGTTTGAGGAAATCTTTTGAACAGCTCCTCTTCAAATCCCCACTATTATTGCTTTACATCCAACCACAATTTACTAAATTATAATCCCTCACTTGTTTTTTATCCTTTGTTGGTTTCTAAGCTATATCATTGCGGATTTTGCTAAATAAAAGCGTATTTGAGATGGTCCCTTCTTGTTTGTATTAAGGAATTCAGATCTAAAAAAGAGTGTCAAACAGAGATAAGTGTGTGTTCTAACTATGTGCCAAGTTTTATCTGTTTTTATTCTTGCATTGCCGAGATATACAAATCAAATCAAATCAAATTTATTTCCATAAAACAACACTACATCAACAATGTAAAACTTAAACACAACAAAAGATTATGGAGGAGTAGGCTGAAAAGCCAATAAGGCCTGTAAATAGCCTACCCCTATACAATACAACACAGTACATGTTACATATTTAAAACATGAATAAAACAAAATCTGACAGCGACTTAAACAGGACAAGACAAACAAGGACGAGCTCAAAAGCGAATTATTCATATTTTTGGATGATGTTTTTCTTAAGTTTGTTTCGAAAATGGTTCACAGATGTTGATTCTTTTATTAATTTTGAAAGTGAATTCCAAAGAATGGGACCACGCGTTCGAATAGCATGGTCGGAAAATGATTTCTTATTGTTTGTCAAATTAAAATCATTAACTTGTCTTGTTGGATAGTCGTGAACATCAGAGCGTTTATTGAAGTAATTTTTAAATGACGTGGGGAGTTCATTTATTGAAAATTTGTACATAAAGACCCCAAGTTCAAGTGTGTGCATATCAGTTACAGTGAGAAAATTATTTTTGGCAAATAAAGTTCCGGTATGACTTCGGTAATGACTCTTAGAAACAGTTCTTACTGCCCATTTTTGTAATTTAACTAATTTGTCTAAATACGATTTACACGTGTTTCTTCATATGAGTATTCCATAGCTCATCAATTTGACGCTACTCGTGTCTTTCATTCTTTAGGGACACGAGGCGTTGTGTCTATTGTTATTTCAGTGCCTTCACACGCCGCTGCCACTCAGTTCGGTTTTGGGCGGCATCAACGGCGGCATTAGGTTGTAAGCCTATGGCGCTCAAGTCCTCTTGGAGCTGCGCTTGATATGTACGGCGTAGTGCGCCACCGAGGCGGTACGGTTCAGTTGCCTGGTTTTTGGGATGCAGGAACACGGCGAGTGGCAGTTCTGGTCTCCGGAGGGCATGGCCCACCAGACGAAGTCTATTACGGGTCAGTGTCAGAGTCGCGGGCTCAATCAGTGCGCGGGCATACAGGTTGTCATTTGAGAGCCGCTCCGGGTAGTGCACGCCAAGACAGTAGCGCATCAGGGCACGATGAGATGCATCAATGCGACTGCCCAATGTTTCTGTAATTGCCAAAGCTTCGCAACTGTACAAGAGGACAGATTCCACGGTAGACTTGAACAGCTGCATTTTGGCGCCGTCGCTGGCTGAACTGTTCCACACAGCTGTGAGTTTTCGTGCTGCAACCCATGCAATCTGTCGCCGTCGTTGGAAAGCACTAATGTTCTCTGCCACATTGCATCCCAAATAGCAGAAGTCGTCGCATACCGCAAGGGTGACACCTGATGTGGTATGGATGTCCGTGTGTGGAGTGTCGCCAACAAACATGACCTTGGTTTTAGAGGCGTTTAGACGAAGGCCGACCTTTGCTGATGCTGTCTCGAAACGGTGCAAATGGTGCTGGGCAGCCTCTCCGTTGTCTGACATCAGTGCAGCGTCGTCTGCATATGCAAGAGCAGGGATTCTGACGGCAATATGACGTGCGGACATGCGCCTTCTCACAGTGTAACCGTCCTCAGTGGTGAGCGATGTACGCATGATGTAGTCCATGACTATCACAAATAAGTACGGTGCCAGCGTATCGCCCTGTAGTACTCCCGAAGTTATGTCAAACTCATCGGTGCAACCAGATGATGTACGAACGCACGCAGCGGTATCAGTGTATAGGGACATAATGGCGTTGATGAAAGTCACAGGAGTGTCGTATAAAGCCAAAATGTCTTTTAGGGCCTTACGATCAACACAGTCAAATGCTTTGGAGAAATCTACAAAGGTTATAACAATGCTTCGTTTTGTAGAACGGCATGCGTCGATTGCCATTCGGAGACATATGATTTGCTCGACTGTGTTGCGTCCGGGTCGGAATCCTGCCTGCCATGGCAATAGTAACATCTCCAATCGCTCCCGGAGTCGAACTAGCAGAACACGGTTGAACAGTTTAGCATTGACACACATGAGGCTAAGTCCACGCTGGTTGGTCCGAAGAGTGCTGCTTCCCTTTGGGATGGCGACGATGGTGGAGCGTCGCCATATCTGTGGAGGTTCCTCGCCGGCGAGCATGTCATTCATGATGGGAAGAACACAGGTCAGGAGTGGAAGAACGCCAACAATGTCAGATGGTAGCTCGTCAGGACCGGCTGACTTGCCAGAAGGTGTTAGTCGAGCAGATGTGTGGAGTTCTTCCATTGTGATTGGACCCGTGTTCACGTCGGGTGCCTGTGGCAGTGCGTCTAGAGGAGTAAGATCCAGATCAACAGGGGGTACGTTGAGGAGTCCATGAAAATAGCTAGCTGTTTTAACCAACCTAGCTTCGATGGATTCTGCAGCAACAATGGCATTGGGGCGCTTTTTTCGTCCTGTGATTTTGTCAATGGCTCTCCAGACGGCTTGACTACGTCCTGCCTCATGATGTTTTGAGATCTCGATCGCCGTTTCATGGATAATTTCCTCTCTTCGACGCGAGTACGTAGCTTGCAGATCAGCTTCTAGTTGAATATAGCTCGCAACAAGGTTTGCTCGGTGAGCAAGAATGAGTCGGTGTCTGGCTTTTTCCACTTCTGGATCGCTATCCCACAGACAACCCTTCGGTGTAGGGCGACGCTTGGGTAGCACTACTGCCGCAGCATGCTTAACCGATTCCACGAATGCTGGGTAGTCTGTCCTGTGATCATACTTTTTCAGGGTTTCGCTAATGAAACGTTGTCGTATGTCGGGCAATTGGAGTGCGGGCCAGAGTGGCGGGCGTTCTGTCTTGGCATGTTTCGTTGGCCTCCAAAGTCGAAGGCTAAGAGTGCATGTCAACAGTGTATGATCAGACCGGACGCTCTGTGGTTTAATATTGCGCACCTTACGCATCAGACGTGTCCATTTCTTGTCAACAAAGATGTAGTCCAAACGACATTTGCGCTGTCGTGGTCCAAAGAAGGTCAACAACTGGGAGCGACGTTGCCGCATAACTCCGTTGCATGCCACTAAATTAGTGCTAGTGATGAAATCTGTCACAGCTTCAGAGTGAGGCATAGCTAAGGTAGGGTAAGATTAAAGTACAATACAGAGTATGTAGTATACGGCCTGGGATGCAGAATTTAAGTTTGTTCATGACACCAATATTGCGTGATACTGTTTTCGCCATACAATCAATGTGATTTTTCCATGTTAGGCATTCATCAATTAGTACACCAAGAAATTTGGTACACTTTACTCTTTCTAGAAAGGTATCATTTAATACAACATTTAAATCCCGTGTTTTTGCAGATGTCATATGACGTGTACCTAATATCATATAGTTAGTTTTGCTTGCATTTACTGATAATTTGTTGGCCTTAAACCAATTGCTAACTTCTTTCAATTCTTCGTTTACTATATTTATTTTGCTATTGATGTCGTTGTGCGAGTAAATAATAGTGGTGTCATCAGCAAACAGTATAAAATCAAGAACATTGGATGTATACGTTATGTCATTTACATAAAGTATAAAAAGTAGTGGGCCCAATATAGATCCCTGTGGAACACCACATACAATATCTCTTAAGTTTGAATTACAATTGTTATAAGATACATATTGTGTTCTGTTACCTAAGTAGTTCTTAAACCAATCAAGTAACACACCACGAAATCCATAATGTTCCAATTTATGTAAAAGTATTTTATGATCAATTGTATCGAATGCTTTTGATAAATCAAGGAATATTCCAAGTGTGGTTTCATTTTTTTCTACGGCAGTGTTGACTTTATCCACCAGCTGAGCAATAGCCATGTAGGTTGAGTGCTTGGGGCGAAAACCAAATTGTTTGTCATTAAGGATTTCATGAGTATTAATATGGTCAAAACATCTATCAAATACAAGTCTTTCCAGAATTTTAGAAAAGCAAGGTAAAAGTGAAACTGGGCGATAATTTGAAAAAACATTAGCATCAGCTTTTTTATAGATTGGTATAACTTTTTTTTTTCTGGAACAATGCCTGTTGATAGTGATAAATTAAATATACTTGTAAGTGGTTTTACAATAACATTTCCCACTGATTTTATAATGAAATTTCCAATATTGTCATGACCAGCACTTTTGTTTTGGTTAAATTTGTTAATTATCTTCATGATACGCAAATGTATCAATCAACTCATATTCAACATATTACATATCCAGCCAAATAATTGACAGATTTCAGTCAGTGTCTGAAACCTATTGTGTTTATGTTAATGACGTTACATAACCAAAGGTATCTAACAATCCAAAAGTGTATTGTTTGAAAGACAAAGGTTCATACTTTGTATTGATCACATTATCCCTCAATAGAATCACTCATGCATCCCATACAATGATCACTTTCATTATTTATTGAACGACCCTCGTATTTAACTTTATATCCCTAAATTCGAAGCAGCTACGTTTCCTACTTTATACACTCTGCAGTGTTTGGACCCAGGTTTGTGGGACACCCTGTTTATCAAATCAAAGTAGTCACGAGTGCAATGGTGTAATGGATAGAAAAAAACTGAAACATAAAAATTCTTAAGTTGATTAATAGATACATAATACCAGAAATCATACAACATGTATTGAGTATTCCACTCCCCATATATATTTTATCAATATTCTTGCTAGAAGGGGAAAAACCATCTCGGTACTTCTTGAATATGGAAAAAAGACGGTTTGTTAACAAAACAATCAATAATATTGTAAAAGGGGAAGACGAGTCGGTACTTACAGATTCGAAGGAGATTTTATTAGAAACAAGACGTTTTTATCAGAACTTGTATTCTAGACGGGAAATCGATGAATCGGTAGATGTAGAATCAATATTTGATACAGAAAATATACAGACCCTCTCAGATGTTCAAAGAGACAAGATTGAAGGTCCTATAACACATGTTGAACTCAAAAACGCGTTGAAAAAGAGCAAAAATGGGAAATCTCCCGGTTCAGATGGTTTCAGTTACGAATTTTATAAAGTCTTCTTTAAAGACATATCTTGTTTCCTGTTACGTTCACTGAATTATGCCTATAAACATGGCACTTTATCAGTTACACAAAAATACGGTATCATTACCCTGTTACCTAAAGGAGAAAAACCTAGGCAATTTTTAAAGAATTGGCGGCCTATTTCTTTGTTAAATGTTTCGTATAAACTTGCATCTGCCTGTATCGCAGAGAGAATTAAATCTTACCTCTTGAACATAATCCATGAAAATCAGAAGGGGTTTGTAGCTGGCCGATATATAGGGGAAAACATTCGTTTGATGTACGATTTGCTTTTTTTGACTGAAGAAACAAATATACCTGGATTGTTTTTATCAATAGATTTTGAGAAAGCTTTTGATTCTGTGTCACATTTATTTCTGAGAAAGGTTCTTCATAACTTTAATTTCGGCCCATCTATCCAAAAATGGGTTAAGGTGTTTTATAACCAGGCTTCAGCTTCAGTTCTAGTTAATGGGTTTTTGTCAGAGTCGTTCTTGGTTGGCAGAGGTTGTCGACAAGGCGATGGTTTGAGTCCGTATTTATTTCTTCTTTGCGCCGAAGTCCTTGGGTTAATGATTCGTAGCAATGAAAATATTAAAGGAATTTTAATTGATGACATAGAATTTAAGCTGTCTCAATATGCAGATGACACAGTAATTTTCCTAGATGGTTCAGAAAATTCAATGAATGCTGCATTTTGTACATTGGATGTTTTTGCAAACATATCTGGTCTTAAGGTTAATATTGAAAAAACACAAGCAGTGTGGATTGGTTCAAAAAGAGGTAGTAACGATGTTCTTTGTAAAAATATTAATGTAAAATGGGTTAATGAAGATGATACCTTCAAAACACTAGGTATTGCTTTTTCAACTAATATAGAGAGTATGATAAAGGCAAATTATGATGATGTTTTGGAATCAATACGGAAGTTAATACATAACTGGTCAAGAAGGAATCTTACCGTGTTAGGTAGAGTTACAGTAGTTAAGTCTCTCTTATTATCAAAACTTACTTTTTTAATCTTGACACTTCCGAATCCCTCAGAGGTATTTATAAAGGATCTTAACAGGTTGCTCCACAATTTTATATGGAAAGGGATGGATAGGGTCTCAAGAAATCAAATGATTCAAGATTACAGTAATGGGGGAGTAAGAATGGTAGACATCCAGGCTTACATACATGCTTTGAAATCAACTTGGATCAGAAGAATTTTGAAAGCAGGGGATCTTCAATGGGTGAAAATGTTTTACAAAGTAACACAAATTAATCATATTTTGGACATTGCAGGTGGATCTTCAGATATTATTAAGTTTTTAAAACGCTGGAATAAAATAAATTATTTTTGGAAGGATGTTTTCAATGCATGGAGTGAGATTGCAAGAAATAATCTGCCTAAGTTGAATACTGATTTTTTGAGGAATTCCATATGGTATAATGACAACATCAGACTCGGTAAAAAGACAATATACTATCGTCACTGGGTAAAAAATGGTGTAAACCTTGTTAATGATCTTATTGATGAAAATGGTGATTTTCTCTCCCTGGATGTGTTCAGGACAAAGTATAACATTCGGACCAACTTTCTAGAATATGGCGCAGTGATAAATTGTGTCAAAAAATCTTGTAATCATATTCTGAGGAACAATACGATCTGTATTCAGCGTCCGTTTATACCTTTCAATTTTGATATTGTGATACTTGATGATAAAGGATCTAGAAGGCTGTATGAAATCCTGATCTCATCTAGGGAGGTAAAAAGAAAATTTACTGAGAAATGGGAAATTAAGGTGAATACGAGGTATGATTATACCAAATGGTCAATTGTTTTTACCATACCTTTTAAATGTACTCAAGATACAAAATTAAGATGGTTTCAGTATCGTTTGACTCATAGAATTTTGGGTGTAAATTCTTTTTTGGAGAAAATTGGCAGGAAAGATTCAAATTTATGTACTTTCTGCAAAAACGCAGAGGAAACAATTGTTCATGTTTTTTGTGAGTGCCCAATCACATTAGCTTTATGGATAGATGTTGTTAACTGGGTAAACCAAAAGATTGATATTCGGTTAATTTTGGATAAGCAAATGCAACTTTTTGGAATTTTAGACAATACCATGGGTGCACTTAATGTTATATTATTAATATGTCGATTCCTAATATACAAGATGAAAATGAAGGAAGGAATACCAACAATTCAATTATTTGAGAGAGATGTAACAAAGTACATCGCTATGGAAAAATATATTTTTATCAAGAATGGGCTTACCGATAAATTTACCAAGAAATGGGATGATTTTTCGGTTTTATGTAATACATTATAATTCAGAGGTTTGATACTTAGGGGGTCGGGACGAGTAAGGTTATCTGTGGGAGAAGTTACGAAGGGTGTGTCTTCATGGCGAGACTGCGAGCGGGCGCATGGCTGTCTCTCGAATTGCTGTGGTGAATTGTATATTAATTCGGGTGACCGTGGTGCGTTCGCGAGTGGTTTCGTCATGGTATTTTTCTTTTAAAGAAAATTGTATTGTTTTTGAAGACGCTTTTTTGGGTTTTTTTTCTTCTCAGAGATGCTTTTGGTCCTGACCCCTTGGGAATGTAAACCCAATATGTGATTTTATTATTGTACTTATATCTGTGACGTGACATTTTAAAGCAGGGGTCTGGGGACCATTATTGTATGTTTTCTCTCCTTTCCACCAGACCCTAGTACAGGCAAAGAGAAACAATGAGCAAAAAAAAAAAAAAAAATATATATATATATATATTCTTGCTAAATGAATTACTTTAAATTCATAGTGAATTTGATATCATTTGTACACATAAGTTCTATACCATAACACAACCGTTTTTAAAATGTTGTAATTACAATGTATACCTGTATAGACGTAAAATAAAACCATACACATACTTAATGGTTATATTGATATATATATATAATGGTGCCCTGACCTCCGTTATTATCATCTGTGTTTTGGATCAGCCATTATGCTGGGAGTACTCTATTGTGTTTAAGATTTGTCAAAAGAAGACACACCTTACACCTGTTCCGTGATATGTATTTGATTACACAATACCTGCTATATTATGAATTAGACAGCATGCACCAACTTGATTGAATATAGAAGACACCGGGTGCAAATCCCTCTTGTAGCCGCAGGTACCAAAAGGCACCAATAGCAGGGGGTTCTTAATACGATAACGATGATGTCGTTTGTTAACAATGTAGTTGACCGCTTGACCTTATTTGGTCTTAGCTACTACATGTACATTTCAAGATCAGATTTTAACCTTGGCATTGACCTAGGCGGGTCGTATGAAGCCTCAATCATAAAATAAGAAATAAAAAATCCTATGCACAGGTCTCTTTTTCAACTTGTGTAGCAGTGACGTCATTATAGGTGCATTTTACGGTGACCCTGAAGGCTCAAAACGAATTATACGTGTAAAGTATATAAATAGTATGTTAGGTGTGGTGGGGTGGTATGTGGTGGGGTGGTGGGTGGTGGGTGGTGTTGGTGCAGGGTGGATGAAAGATTTAATCACGCAGACTGGTCGGAAAAAATACTTCCCACTTCACGTGTTTATAATGTTCAACCACTCTGATAGTTGATTGAACCTACAGACTGGTCGAACAAATTACCACTTTGACACTTCCCACTCAGACATTTCCCACTTTGCGCGTTAAATGTTCAACCACTCTGATAGTTGATTCAACCTACAGACTGGTTGAACAAATTACCACTTTGACACTTCCCACTCAGACATTTCCCACTTTGCTCGTTTAAATTTTCAACCACTCTGATAGTTGATTGAACCAACAGACTGGTCGACAAAATCTTCCCACTAGCGCACTTCCAACTTCCCAGACTGGACAAATAAAATGATGCCACTACCAATCATGACCATGGCTACTACAATTCCAACTTACCACTTCCCACTTTCCACTTACCAGACAAGTCGGAAAAATCCTCCCACTACTACGTACTACTACAGTTCCCACTTACCACTTCCCGATTCAAATCAAGACAATACCTTTGGAGACGACCCGACCCGACCCGACCAGACCAGACCAGACCAGACCAGACCAGACCACTACTACAATTCGCACTTACCACTTCACGTTTCCCAGACTGGTCGAAACAAATTCATTTTCTACTTATTAGCTCTGCTACTGAGCCTCTCTTAATCCCACCCCTTCATCAACACACCCCCTACCCTACATCATCCATACACTGATATGTGCATCATAGCAGCATCGGTACACACCAACACACACCGGTATGGATTGTCGGGTGACTGCATAGAGAGAGCGTTGGTAGATATTTGTCCTGCTTAAGTGTTGCTAGAACTTGGATTCAAGATCTAACACACGGGGTGAGCAAATAATGGGGAAATCTGGGCGATGCAGCAGAGCTACCCACTACTACAATTCCCACTTCCTACTTCACAGATTGACCAGACCAGACCAGACCAGACCAGACCAGACCAGACCAGACCAGACCTCCAGGTCACTACTACAATTCGCACTTACCACTTCACGTTTCCCAGACTGGTCGAAACAAATTCATACAACTACCACAATTCCCACTTCCCGATTCCCAGACTGGTCGAAACAAATTCATACCACTACTACACTTCCAATTCCCCAGACTGATCGAAAAAGTATAATTCCAACTTACCACTTCCCACTTTTCACTTTCCAGACAAGTCGGACAAAATCCTCCCACTACTACAGTTCCCACTTACCACTTCCTGATTCAAATCAAGACAATACCTATGGAGACGACCCGACCCGACCCGACCAGACCAGACCAGACCAGACCAGACCAGACCAGACCAGAACAGACCAGACCACTACTACAATTCGCACTTACCACTTTGACACTTCCCACTCAGACGTTTCCCACTTTGCACGTTTAAATGTTCAACCCCTCTGATAGTTGAATGAACCTACAGACTGGTCGGACGAATTTCCACTCCGGCACTTTCCACTCCGACACTTCCCACTCACCAGACCACTCACCAAACCAGACCAGGCCACTACTACAATTCGCACGTACCACTTCACGTTTCCCAGACTGGTCGAAACAAATTCATTTTCTACTTCTTAGCTCTGCTACTGAGCCTCTCTTAATCCCACCCCTTCATCAACACACCCCCTACCCTACATCATCCATACACTGATATGTGCATCATAGCAGCATCGGTACACACCAACACACACCGGTATGGATTGTCGGGTGACTGCATAAAGAGAGCGTTGGTAGATATTTGTCCTGCTTAAGTGTTGCTAGAACTTGGATTCAAGATCTAACACACGGGGTGAGCAAATAATGGGGAAATCTGGGCGATGCAGCAGAGCTACCCACTACTACAATTCCCACTTCCTACTTCACAGATTGACCAGACCAGACCAGACAAGACCAGACCAGACCAGACCAGACCAGACCAGACCTCCAGGTCACTACTACAATTCGCACTTACCACTTCACGTTTCCCAGACTGGTCGAAACAAATTCATACAACTACCACAATTCCCACTTCCCGATTCCCAGACTGGTCGAAACAAATTCATACCACTACTACACTTCCAATTCCCCAGACTGATCGAAAAAGTATAATTACAACTTACCACTTCCCACTTTTCACTTTCCAGACAAGTCGGAAAAAATCCTCCCACTACTACAGTTCCCACTTACCACTTCCTGATTCAAATCAAGACAATACCTATGGAGACGACCAGACCCGACCCGACCAGACCAGACCAGACCAGACCAGACCACTACTACAATTCGCACTTACCACTTTGACACTTCCCACTCAGACGTTTCCCACTTTGCACGTTTAAATGTTCAACCACTCTGATAGTTGAATGAACCTACAGACTGGTCGGACGAATTTCCACTCCGGCACTTTCCACTCCGACACTTCCCACTCACCAGACCACTCACCAAACCAGACCAGGCCACTACTACAATTCGCACTTACCACTTCACGTTTCCCAGACTGGTCGAAACAAATTGATTTTCTACTTCTTAGCTCTGCTACTGAGCCTCTCTTAATCCCACCCCTTCATCAACACACCCCCTACCCTACATCTTCCATACACTGATATGTGCATCATAGCAGCATCGGTACACACCAACACACACCGGTATGGATTGTCGGGTGACTGCATAAAGAGAGCGTTGGTAGATATTTGTCCTGCTTAAGTGTTGCTAGAACTTGGATTCAAGATCTAACACACGGGGTGAGCAAATAATGGGGAAATCTGGGCGATGCAGCAGAGCTACCCACTACTACAATTCCCACTTCCTACTTCACAGATTGACCAGACCAGACCAGACCAGACCAGACCAGACCAGACCAGACCAGACCACTACTACAGTTCGCACTTACCACTTCCCGTTTCCCAGACTGGTCGAAACAAATTCATACAACTACCACAATTCCCACTTCCTACTTCACAGATTGACCAGACCAGACCAGACCAGACCAGACCAGACCAGACCAGACCAAACCAGACCAGACCAGACCAGATCACTACTACAATTCCCACTTACCACTTCCCGTTTCCCAGACTGGTCGAAACAAATTCATACAACTACCACAATTCCCACTTCCCGATTCCCAGACTGGTCGAAACAAATTCATACCACTACTACACTTCCAATTCCCCAGACTGGTCGAAAAAATATACGCACTTACCACTTCCCGTTTCCCAGACTGGTCGAAACAAATTCATACAACTACCACAATTCCCACTTCCTACTTCACAGATTGACCAGACCAGACCAGACCAGACCAGACCACTACTACAGTTCGCACTTACCACTTCCCGTTTCCCAGACTGGTCGAAACAAATTCATACAACTACCACAATTCCCACTTCCTACTTCACAGATTGACCAGACCAGACCAGACCAGACCAGACCAGACCAGACCAGATCACTACTACAATTCCCACTTACCACTTCCCGTTTCCCAGACTGGTCGAAACAAATTCATACAACTACCACAATTCCCACTTCCCGATTCCCAGACTGGTCGAAACAAATTCATACCACTACTACACTTCCAATTCCCCAGACTGGTCGAAAAAATATACGCACTTACCACTTCCCGTTTCCCAGACTGGTCGAAACAAAACTACCACAATTCCCACTTCCTACTTCACAGATTGACCAGACCAGACCAGACCAGACCAGACCAGACCAGACCACTACTACAATTCGCACTTACCACTTTGACACTTCCCACTCAGACGTTTCCCACTTTGCACGTTTAAATGTTCAACCACTCTGATAGTTGAATGAACCTACAGACTGGTCGGACGAATTTCCACTCCGGCACTTTCCACTCCGACACTTCCCACTCACCAGACCACTCACCAAACCAGACCAGGCCACTACTACAATTCGCACTTACCACTTCACGTTTCCCAGACTGGTCGAAACAAATTCATTTTCTACTTCTTAGCTCTGCTACTGAGCCTCTCTTAATCCCACCCCTTCATCAACACACCCCCTACCCTACATCATCCATACACTGATATGTGCATCATAGCAGCATCGGTACACACCAACACACACCGGTATGGATTGTCGGGTGACTGCATAAAGAGAGCGTTGGTAGATATTTGTCCTGCTTAAGTGTTGCTAGAACTTGGATTCAAGATCTAACACACGGGGTGAGCAAATAATGGGGAAATCTGGGCGATGCAGCAGAGCTACCCACTACTACAATTCCCACTTCCTACTTCACAGATTGACCAGACCAGACCAGACCAGACCAGACCAGACCACTACTACAGTTCGCACTTACCACTTCCCGTTTCCCAGACTGGTCGAAACAAATTCATACAACTACCACAATTCCCACTTCCTACTTCACAGATTGACCAGACCAGACCAGACCAGACCAGACCAGACCAGACCAGACCAGACCAGACCAGACCAGACCAGACCAGACCAGACCAGACCAGACCAAACCAGACCAGACCAGACCAGATCACTACTACAATTCCCACTTACCACTTCCCGTTTCCCAGACGGGTCGAAACAAATTCATACAACTACCACAATTCCCACTTCCCGATTCCCAGACTGGTCGAAACAAATTCATACCACTACTACACTTCCAATTCCCCAGACTGGTCGACAAAATATACGCACTTACCACTTCCCGTTTCCCAGACTGGTCGAAACAAATTCATACAACTACCACAATGCCCACTTCCCGATTCCCAGACTGGTCGAAACAAATTCATACCACTACTACACTTCCAATTCCCCAGACTGGTCAAAAAAAATATAATTCCAACTTACCACTTCCCACTTTTTCACTTTCCAGACAAGTCGGAAAAAATCCTCCCACTACTACAGTTCCCACATACCACTTCACGATTCAAATCAAGACAATACCTACGGAGACGACCCGACCCGACCGACCAGACCAGACCAGACCAGACCAGACCAGACCACTACTACAGTTCGCACTTACCACTTCCCGTTTCCCAGACTGGTCGAAACAAATTCATACAACTACCACTATTCCCACTTCCTACTTCTCAGATTGACCAGACCAGACCAGACCAGACCAGACCAAACCAGACCCCGTAGACCAGACCAGACCAGACCAGACCAGACCAGACCAGACCAGACCAGACCAGACCAGACCAGACCAGACCAGACCAGACCAGACCACTACTACAATTCGCACTTACCACTTTGACACTTCCCACTCAGACGTTTCCCACTTTGCACGTTTCAATGTTCAACCACTCTGATAGTTGAATGGACCTACAGACTGGTCGGACGAATTTCCACTCCGGCACTTCCCACTCCGACACTTCCCACTCACGTTTAAATGTTCAACCACTCTGATAGTTGAATGAACATACAGACTGGTCGAACAAATTCCCACTTCGATACTTCTCACTTCGATACTTCCCACTTCGACACTTCCCACTTCGACACTTCCCATTACGACACTTCCCACCGTGCACGTTAAAAATGTTCAACCACTCTGATAGTTGACAATACCTATGGAGACGACCGACCCGACCAGACCCGACCAGACCAGACCAGACCAGACCAGACCAGACCAGACCAGACCAGACCAGACCAGACCAGACCAGACCAGACCACTACTACAATTCGCACTTACCACTTCACGTTTCCCAGACTGGTCGAAACAAATTCATTTTCTATTTCTTAGCTCTGCTACTGAGCCTCTCTTAATCCCACCCCTTCATCAACACCCCCCCCCCCCCCCCTACCCTACATCATCCATACACTGATATGTGCATCATAGCAGCATCGGTACACACCAACACACACCGGTATGGATTGTCGGGTGACTGCATAAAGAGAGCGTTGGTAGATATTTGTCCTGTTTAAGTGTTGCTAGAACTTGGATTCAAGATCTAATACACGGGGTGAGCAAATAATGGGGAAATCTGGGCGATGCAGCAGAGCTACCCACTACTATAATTCCCACTTCCTACTTCACAGATTGACCAGACCAGACCAGACCAGACCAAACCAGACCAGATCAGGCCACTACTACAATTCGCACTTACCACTTCACGTTTCCCAGACTCATACAACTACCACAATTCCCATTTCACGATTCCCAGACTGGTCGAAACAAATTCATACCACTACTACACTTCCAATTCCCCAGACTGATCGAAAAAAGTATAATTCCAACTTACCACTTCCCACTTTTCACTTTCCAGACAAGTCGGAAAAAATCCTCCCACTACTACAGTTCCCACTTACCACTTCCCGATTCAAATCAAGACAATACCTATGGAGACGACCGACCCGATCAGACCCGACCAGACCAGACCAGACCAGACCAGACCAGACCAGACCAGACCAGACCAGACCAGACCAGACCAGACCGAGACCAGACCAGACCACTACTACAATTCGCACTTACCACTTCACGTTTCCCAGACTGGTCGAAACAAATTCATTTTCTATTTCTTAGCTCTGCTACTGAGCCTCTCTTAATCCCACCCCTTCATCAACACCCCCTACCCTACATCATCCATACACTGATATGTGCATCATAGCAGCATCGGTACACACCAACACACACCGGTATGGATTGTCGGGTGACTGCATAAAGAGAGCGTTGGTAGATATTTGTCCTGCTTAAGTGTTGCTAGAACTTGGATTCAAGATCTAACACACGGGGTGAGCAAATAATGGGGAAATCTGGGCGATGCAGCAGAGCTACCCACTACTATAATTCCCACTTCCTACTTCACAGATTGACCAGACCAGACCAGACCAGACCAGACCAGACCAGACCAGACCAGACCAGACCAGACCAAACCAGACCAGACCAGATCAGGCCACTACTACAATTCGCACTTACCACTTCACGTTTCCCAGACTCATACAACTACCACAAATTCCCATTTCACGATTCCCAGACTGGTCGAAACAAATTCATACCACTACTACACTTCCAATTCCCCAGACTGATCGAAAAAAGTATAATTCCAACTTACCACTTCCCACTTTTCACTTTCCAGACAAGTCGGAAAAAATCCTCCCACTACTACAGTTCCCACTTACCACTTCCCGATTCAAATCAAGACAATACCTATGGAGACGACTTCCCACTTCCTACTTCACAGATTGACCAGACCAGACCAGACCATACCAGACCAGACCATACCAGACCAGACCAGACCAGACCAGACCAGACCAGACCAGACCAGACCAGACCACTACTACAATTCGCACTTACCACTTCACGTTTCCCAGACTGGTCGAAACAAATTCCTTTTCTATTTCTTAGCTCTGCTACTGAGCCTCTCTTAATCCCACCCCTTCATCAACACCCCCCTACCCTACATCATCCATACACTGGTATGTGCATCATAGCAGCATCGGTACACACAAACACACACCGGTATGGATTGTCGGGTGACTGCATAAAGAGAGCGTTGGTAGATATTTGTCCTGCTTAAGTGTTGCTAGAACTTGGATTCAAGATCTAACACACGGGGTGAGCAAATAATGGGGAAATCTGGGCGATGCAGTAGAGCTACCCACTACTACAATGCCCACTTCCTACTTCACAGATTGACCAGACCAGACCAGACCAGACCAGACCAGACCAGACCAGACCAGACCAGACCAGACCAGACCAGACCACTACTACAATTCGCACTTACCACTTTGACACTTCCCACTAAGACGTTTCCCACTTTGCACGTTTAAATGGGCATTTTTAATGTTCAACCACTCTGATAGTTCATAATTAATAAACGTATTGATCAATACATTTACTATTTGCATTATTATCTGTCGCCAATTAATTTGAATTATTTCATAAAACTTCATCAATTGAAAATATTGAACATGTTTATAAAGATTGATGGACCTCTAATTTGGACACCCTATTTTAGCAGCATGTAAACACAATCAGTTTAGTGAAACACTTTTCATGACTTTAGTGTTCTTAAAGGTGGATGTTCCGACACCTTTTTTACCCATCAACATAATTTTGATATCAGGAGAAATCTTATGTTTTCTCATTATTTCTGGTAAATATTTGGCGCAAGATTTATTTATTGTATGCGTTATGGGAGGGAGCACAACACTATGTCGCGTGCCATAGACTTTACACGGCGAGTACTCCATATTCAAAACGCTCTAAATCCAGAGTGCTAGTGACTAGATCAATGAAATTTTGATATGTTTTAGAACCATCCGTGTTCTTTAACATATCTTAATATGAACTAATAATCACTGTCAAGATTTTTTGCCAGAAGTCGGCGAAAATAAATGGTATGATTACGCGAGTCAATATTAGGTTATTTCCCGTTCATGCACCATGTGTGTAAATCGGCCCGTCCGCCCGTTATTTATATTTCAGCTAAATTCATCGAATTTTCTGTTCTAAACATTAAATATATAATCCATAAAATCCATATAACACAAATTTGATATCATTACCTCTCAAATTGATGCCAATTTTGCACATTAATTTGGTCAACCATCTGTGTTCTTTAACCCTAACACTCCCGGTGGATTTTCCAACGAAATTTTTTTCAAGCAAAAAAAAAACACACAACAAGAGGTGCCACGCCCCGGGGTTTGAACCCACGACCTACAAGTCGAACGCTCTACCAACTGAGCCACGAGGGGAGCTATGCTGGGCGAGTGTATTCGCCCAGCTATGTAGCCCGGGGCCATTATTTCACCCAAAAACCTCAGCGCCAGGTGGAACCGACAGGCTGGGAAATGGGATTTCATGGGGTGCGGGGCTGTAAGGGTTAACATATCTTAATATGAACTAATAATAACCGTCAAGATGTTTTGCTAGAAGTCGGCGAAAATAAATGGTATGATTACGCGAGTCAATATTCGGTTATTTCCCGTTCATGCACCATGTGTGTAAATCGGCCCGTTATTTATATTTCAGCTAAATTCATCGAATTGTCTGTTCTAAATATTAAATATATAATCCATAAAATCCATAAAACACAAATTTGATATCATTACCTCTCAAAATGATGCCAATTTTGCACATTAATTTGGTCAAAAGGAACTATTGCTGTGATAAACTTTTACCGGAAGTGCCACGCAAACCTGACTTAGTGGTGTGCTCCCTTAATATTATAGGTCAATGGTGGTTAAGGGTGCACATAACTATTAGAGTCAACGTCAGAGCTTCCGGCCATCGCCATCACCCAGCTAGTCCCTAAATAACAGAAAGAATGATTCATATTGACATTATTTGGCATCAAAGATGATTGAATTTGGTCTCTATTTGTTCACTTAATTGTACCCGATATATTTTGAATGAAAAGAGTATACATCTAACGTTTTAGTTTAAAATATTGGCGGAAGGATACACATTGAACACAACGCGCTACAAGGTGTGATTTCTTGTTCAAAATTACTAAGCTGTATAAAGGAGGAAATATTGAAAAATCTAAAGGGAATTTTTGACCCAAGTTATATCTATGTGTATTGATTACTATTCCAAAATTTTATAAAAGTAGTTGCAAGGTAACTCAAGATATCGCCGTCTCCTAAGGCACATTTCCCATAGAAACACACTATAGTGCGTAATAGTTGTGTGCACCCTTAAAGTGCACAAGATGTCTTTAAATCCAGGCAATTGGGTTGTAAAAATTGGTTTGTTAAGCACTTATGTTAGATTTGTTTAGCATTTGATGTAATAATTTCAACATTGGGCATTATTTTTTATATTTTTTAATTCATTAAACAGCGAGCGGGTCAAAATACGGGCCAAACGGGCACAAAGACGTGTGGCGTCGCAAATGTTGACAAAAAGTCTAGCATCTTTATTTGTCAGACCATCTTAACATTTCTGAACATAGAATGAAAAAAGGCCTCTTTAAGGGTGCACACAACTATTAGAGTCAACGTCAGCACTTTAGACCTTCATGGTAAACAAGTTGCAGCCTTTTTTAGGGACACCGTGTATTTCACTGTCCAGCGAATACGGGGGGTGGGGTGAGATCGGTCATGTTGGTGACGTCTTTGTGACGTCATGCGTGGGATGTTTGTACTTGTTTTGGTATCTATGGATAGACGGAACCTCTAGCTATAGCCTACATGGTACCCAAATAAGTATTTCTGCATTTCGGATTGGATTTGTTAGGGGGTGGTAACAACCTCCCCCATCCCCTCTCTCCGTAGTAACCCTTTCTATTCATCATGTTCATCACTCTAATAGTGCACACAACTATTAGAGTCAACGTCAGCACTTTAGACCTTCATGGTAAACAAGTTGCAGCCTTTTTTAGGGACACCGTGTATTTCACTGTCATATCTCAAGATTGACAAAACCAAATCAGATAAAAATAAACGGCATATGAACGGCTAAGCAATTGGTCTATCAATATACAATTATTACACCAAATCTAGGTCCCAATCGCACTTTATCCCCCCCCCCCCCCCCCCCCCTCTTGTCGTATGGGGTTGAGACTGACACTGTCGGTCCATTTGACAAGAGGAATTATGGAAATATGATGGTCAAAAAGTACAAACACGAAAATAATGCTAGAAGGATAGCAGTGTTTCTACATTGTATCTCTTGGTAGCATTTCCCTGGATGTGCTGGTTTTGTCTTATTAGCCCTACGAAGAGGGCTAGCTGTCTGTCTGGCCCGTGATAGTCTACTTTAATAGACCTTGTGTAAGTTCACTGTACACAATCAAACAACACCCTATGATACTTTGCCTTGCCGAAAACCGATCCTGGATGTGAACAGCTCCGGGTAAGATCAGAGGATGGGAGCAGTCTGATTTGGAGCCAGACATCGCGTGGCGATGGTCACGCGATTTCATCGTTCCAATATGGCAACGGGAGTGCGCCATTTTGAAATATTTTAAAGAGACCCATTTTCATCCAATTTCAGAAATCATTATTACATATTAAAGAGCAGAAAATTTCAAATCGAATGATAAATTTGTATTCGATTTGGATACTCCGTTTAGTAATTACAACATGTACAAGAAGCCACCTACCCACTTGAAATTCATAAAAACCCTTAATTTTTGTCATATTTTGGGATTCCCAGATATCAATTTTCACTTTTACAACGAAGGCCCGTGTTTCTTGATCTTATTGAATGTTAAAAGGATGCATGCTTCATCTTTTTGATACACCACTCTTACTATCACATAGCAAAGCATGTTCATTCATTTGGTCATGATATACTTGCAATAACTGTCA